>JAXGGA010010919.1:0-44741 GCA_038373865.1 Uloborus plumipes
GTAATAAGTTATCATAGTAAGGTAAAAAAAAAACACTTAGAATTAACATCTGAACATTTCTATTTGATGAATATTATTAATTATTATCGGCATAATCATCGAAAATTCGAAAAAGAAAAAAAATCCGGAGGTGGGAAGATAAAAGCAAAATTAAAAATATTTTACTTCCGGTATTTTCGAATGTGAAAATACCGGAATCTATCATGAAAATACCGGAAATCCGGTAAAATACTGGAACACAATCACCCCTGCCCCCAAATTCCAAAGTTTGCTAAAAATAGCCAAAATTTGCGTTTTCAAAACACCAATTTCAGAGTTTTTTACGGGAAAAACCCTATCTTACCCTATTCTTTACATCACTAAGCACAGCCTTTTTAAAAAAGACTTCAGCTTCAAAGAAGTTCCGACAGAGAGCCCATCGATGGAGCCCTCTAACCTCCTCCCCATCCCCCAACCGTTGCCAAAACTGTACTAAAACTGCGGTTTTAAAACTAGAATTCGAAGCATTTATAGGAGAGAATTTTTGAATCCTCTCCTTATGCAATTAAAAAATAGCTTGAAATCATAGCTTCTAAAAATATTTTTGCCCCTTCATTTTAAAGCCCCAATCGCCGCCACTGACATCGAAAACCAACAAAAAATCACGTCCACATTTTGCATTTAGTACATTGATTTTTCAAAGCCAGAGGGAATGGCAGTCCCCCTCCCCCACACCGGATTAATATGACCGGTCTGTCTTGCACTTTTTTCAACTTACACAATAAGAAGGTAAAAGTTTCAAAGCTAATCAAATGCTTTGTATATAAAATATTAACAATGATAACAACAACAAGGACAGTGACAGTCATAATAAAATAAAATCTAAACGGGATTATTTAAAAAAAAAAGAGAAGAATTTCTGACTTTTTTTTTTGTAACTGAAAGTGTGCTGAAGTCAGGGACGTCATTTCAAGTTTTCCCGGGGGGGGGGAGCAAAGGGTTCAAACACAATGCAATTTGATCGGAAAACTTTAAAAAACACGCCCACTTATTCGCAAATACATTGATTTCTCAAAGCCAGGGGGGGGGGGGGGGAGTTGCAATTGCTCCCCCCCTGCCTCCCCTACATGACGGGCCAGGCTGATGTGAAAGATTTCGCTTGGTTTTCTATCGGCAGAAATACACTTCAATTGTTTCAAAATATTCTAATATTTATGCGTGGATAAATTGGCAATAAATAGATGACACAAAACTAATAAAACATTTAAGCCTCGAAAATGAAAAAAGGTACCTTTTGTTGTAGCATAAAGTCAAACTACGACACGGCACAAACTGTCATGAAACTTTTAAGCACTTGTTTCCCAGTAACATAGAGCCTCCTTCATTAGCACTTAAAAATAGAATCGAAATAAAGTTCTGCTTCAATGACCGCCATCACTTATCAAAGCGAAATTGAAGTTGCGAAAAAGGCATCAGCAAATTCATCTAGTTTTTAATCCTTATTTTTATTATTAGTCAGAAGAAAACATATCATGTAACTGGAAGTAAACTATTAATTACTCTAAAGAAACAATTTAAACGAATTACACACTTACAAGAAACGTCTGCGGTACCAGAAAGTTCACACTCTATTACATCAAATCAAAAACCTTTTTTTTTTCCTCTCATTATTACGTCACATTAGGAGGGGGTCATGTGATATCGCTTTCGGTACCAGCTGGAATATCACACGGTTTCTCGAAGATCTGTTTGCCGAGTTGAAAATACCAATACGGAAAATAACACAAAAAATGAAGGCATTTTTTTGATCGCTTCTGTGGAATTCGTTGGAGTGCCCGCCGCTTAAGAAAAATCACATTTGTGCCGGTAATATTTGATTTCATGAAGTGGCTGATTTTATAAACCAGCATTTTTAAATTTTCAAAAAGAAAAGGTTTTAAAATGAAAACAAAATAAAAAATGAATTAATTATTATTAACTACATTTAAAATTAAGGTAATTAAAACACTATTCGAATTTAACTCATATGTAAAAAAGTACATTTTTTAAATTACACAAGGATTTTAAAATATTGACTCCTTGTTGTTTGAGAAACAGAATAATGAAAGAAAAAATCATTCCTAAATCTTGACGTTTAGACATGTTTTTCTAGCGAACGATTTATACTCAAATTGAATGATATGAACCGTCAACCAGTTTTCTTGAAGAGAAAGAAAATTCTGGTTTTATTCCGACAAGAAAAAGCGTGTTTTCTAACCCCCCCTCCCCACACACACCTTTTTTAACATATACTCTCCAAAAACTTGATTTTATAAAACGGCACTAAGATTTTATTAACCCTTTATGAGGCCGTGGTAAGTATACTTACGACCAATTTCATCAATTATTTTAAATGTCCAAGGTAATCTCTTTTACCTAATATATAGTAATCACCTTTAATACTCAATTCCTTTAGTAGTTTGTAGAATTTACTAAATAAATTTAGTAAATACTAAATATATTTGTAAAATATATCAGTAAATAGTACAAATTACAACAAATAAAGGTCCCGTTAAAGGGTTAAAGGATGGTTTTAACATATTTTGATGCTGTAATGATTCTGTTCTTCCAGATTTGATTTTATAAAGCGGCGGATTTTATAATCCAGTGATTTTGTTAGTGGCGGGCCCTGTAGCAAGTCCGAATCTGGGAACGAATCGCCCGCCGATGAGACAAATTGCACGCACATTGCACAAGTATTCCCTTATATTTAGTTTAAAAAAAAGTACTGAAACAAAAAGTGTACTGTCGTTAGTGCATCAAATAGGGCTCAGAAAAATGAAACTTGAAAAAAAAAAAAAAAAAAAAAAAACCTTGATAAATAGCGTTCCTTATTAAAGTTTAAAAACTAGTTCAAATGAAAAGTTACTAATACTTCGATACTATGGGTCTAAATCAGTGGTTCCCAACCTGGGGGCGATCGCTCCCAAAGGGGCGGTAAACTCTTAAGGGGCGATGGGTATTTAGAAGAGAAAACGGTAGTAATAAAAAGATAGCGAAAATCGAAATTGTAAGCATGTACGATGTACGAAACCAGTTGTTCAGAGTTCTGACAAATAATCACAAGTTAAGAAAAAAAAAACAAATTGAAGTTCAAGAGCTTCCTCCTTGCATCTCGGATGAACCCGAGGAAGTATTTTGTCATTCATTGTCAATTTTATGAATTTTCAGATTTTCAGGTTGTTTCCCTTCAAATTTTTAGTTTCAATGATTTTAACTCCCCCAGATTCAAGTATGGAAAAGAAAATAATTTCTTGAAAATTGTACTTCTGCTTTTAGATAAGTATCTGGATGATCTCAGTTAAAATGTTACCCTTCAAATGCTTATCAGTTCGCTTTGTGTGAAAGAACAATAGATTAAAGGTATTTAATTCATTTACTAGTAGATATGCCCGGCGTTGAACTGGTTAAAATGCAACATGCGAAATCCAAGAAGGTATTTTTTGCGACAACGTGGTCAGTTTAATCGGCGTGAAGAACAACGTGAAATCAGACTTAAATTTGTTATTTATCTGTGATGATTTTCTAAAAAATAGTCTAAAAATTCGTCTGAGACGAAGCATTTCCCTATCAGATGCGTTTTTAAAGGGCTAAACACATGGAAATCGCAGGGTGACATGTCCGGACAATTGGGCAGATGCTCAAGCTGCCCCCACTTGAACTTGCCCAATACCGCGTGGGTTACCCAGGTGATGTGTGGACGTGCGTTATCATGGAGTGGAACCACACCCTTCGTGAGCAGCCCTGGTCTTTTGTTCTTGATGACTCTGCATAGGTTTGGTTTTGGTGTGTCGCACAGTACACGTTGGAGTTTATGGTTCTCCTGTGTTCAAGAAATCATACTCCGATCAAGCATCTCGAAGGGAAGCGCTTCATCTCGGACGACAAACTCAAGGACACAAAAAAGGACTTGGTCTCTTCTTCACTGCCCCAGAAATTCTAGAAATAAAAAATTCTTTGGTTCAGTGGGATCGTTGTGATCAACCCTATGGTGAATACTTGTAATAAAGTTTCCCATTAGAACCACAGTATCGTTTGGTACCTTTTCATTCGAACAACAATAAAAGTAAATTGAAAGGTTATGCAGATGTTAATATGAACACTACAAAGATATTGTTACAAATCTTGTAAATAGTTGTTTTTCCTGCCTTGCACCATTGTCACTAGTTTTGGTTTTATCTGGCGACATGTTGCTAAAGTATCTGAAGATATCACTTTTATCACTTGTATACCGGCCCTGTAACGTTTTGTAGTTTTTACACTTGCCCTACATTTAATAAGCATGAAGACATTTTCGCGCTTCGTTGTATTATGGTGGGTTTTTCTTTTTATCACTAGAATTTTCTTGAATGGATTATTTAAGTTATGAATGAATCGGAACACCCCGGATTTTGCTAGAACGTAGTAGAAATTTCCTTCCGAGTATAAATAGCTGGCCTTGAACACAGTTAGTTAGTTTTTCTCAGATTGGATTTCTGAGAGGCTCGTTTTTATTCGCTTGGGCGAATGTTTGTTTTTGCTTTTGTAATTGCTTAATTACTGTTCACGTTAGATACGTGGTGCTGAGTTACTGTTGAGAGTACATTGTACTGTTTGCTACCTAATTGCTGGATGTTTAGCAATTGTTTCCTGCTCCTATTGTAAATAAGTATACATACTTGTAAATAAATTTATAGTTACTTCCTCAAGATTGGAATGCTCATTTAAAGAAAGTTGAAGGTGCTACGGACTCGTTACAATATTTACTTTTAAAGTAAATCATTCAATAAATAAATTGAAATAAATAAAAAAAAAAGTCATAAAACTCTTGTCCTGCGGATACCTTTCTTTTACGGACTAAAGCTCCAGAGGGGTTCTATTGTACCTGTTTCTTTCTCTTTCCACCAGGGCATCATCGAGGACCTGACGCAGAGCAACCGCAGCGGTGACACGGGCAGCGTGACCTTCGAGAAAGAGGACGAGGACCAGTTCAACTCGGATCTCGAGGACATCAAGGACATCGACGAGCTCCTGGAGGACGAGCTGCTCGCACAGGTACCGTATTGTAGAAAAATAAAACATATGACTACATTCCACTTCACTTGATTAACGTTGTTCTATGCCGGCCGCATTGTCTAGTAGTCAGAGCAATCTGACTGGGGTGGGGAGATCTCGGGTTCGAATCCTCGCTTGGACATGGACGTACTTTCTCTTGCCCCTGACCTTGTCCTTTCTCTATGTGAATATGTGTTGTGAATGACTGCCTGCCGTATGAATGGTTCTCTTTGGCAAACCCGTTTAACCCATTTATGCCCAATTTTTTTTTAACAATTTTTTTTCAATTTTTATCTGCTTAAAACTTACTTGGAATGGTTTACATACATTTTAGGCTTAAAATAGTTCGCCGTTGCCATATTTATTAAGTTATTTAACGTCCTATTTATGGGATATTTTGCAGATATGTGAGTAAAATACGACCTTACCTGACCTTACTTTTTCAAAGTAACATTATAGAAGGCATCTGTGATTAATTTTAAGCAAATCATTTTAAAATAGTTTGATTTTATGAAGAAAAAAGGTAGCAAAAAAACTTACTTTCTGTGTCTGCCCATGCTGGATCGTTGCTTGACTGATTTGTCTGAAAATAGCTGTCAATAAACAAACTCTGATGTCCAAATAGTGGCTCTATCTGGTTTTCTCAAGAAGAAGGACTATTTAACTTTTGAAAAACAGCTTTAGTAAAATGATATACACATTACAGGTTTTTGTATGCAGTAACTAACAAGCGTCCCGTTTTTAGGACACTGGTCATAAATGGGTAAAGCTGAAACGGACTTCCACCTTAATGGTGCTCGTCCAAACGGAAGCCCCAAATCGGGAAGATTTATCTACTCGTGCTCTGGTACCCAAGTGACTAAAGTGACGACACTACGGTAGTTCTGTTGCTTCTAAAGCAGCTGTGTATGTGTATTCGTTCCTTGCAATTTGCAGACCATTGTTCTGATTGAAGTCAAACATATACTGTTCTCCTGCCATATCCATTTTCCAATGCAGGCCACCTTGTACAGTGGGCAGAGAATTCTGAGCAGGTGGGGAGGTCCCTGGTTCCAGTTCCGGCTGGGGCATGGATGCACTTTCTCTCTCCTGTCCCGTCGTCGTGTGAACTTGTTGTTGTACCGCAAATGGTTGCCTACCCCATAAGCGGTTTCTGTGCCATGTGAGTATAGTAGAAGTCAGACACCACAAATCCACAAATGACGGTACAGTTGGTGGAAAAGGGAAGCAGCACACCCCAAATTTCAAGCCTCTCTGGCACAAGACAACAACAACAAACAATCCATTCTTTCACATGGCACCATGAGCGCTGGATTGCCATTGGCGCTTACCCCATTTAAGCCCAGTAGCCTAGAAACGGGACGCTTGTTAGTTACTGCATACAAAAACCTGTAATGAGTATATCATTTTACTAAAGCTGTTTTTCATAAGGGAAATAGTCCTTCTTCTTGAGAAAACCAGATAGAACCACTATACTTCGCAGCAGTTTAACTTGGCAGTGACGTCACTACGGGCGGAGCCAACAGCGTGACGTTAGCCTATGAAAAACGAGCTAGATAAAACGTCACAGCCTACTTGGCGAATTAGAGGAGACCGCTGACTGCTTGTAAGCTCTTATTGGCTCCGCCCGTAGTGACGTCACTGCCAAGTTAAACTGCTGCGAAGTATAGTTGGACATCACAGTTTATTTATTGACAGTAATTTTCAGACAAATCAGTCAAGCTACGATCCAGCATGGGTAGGCAAAGAAAGTAAGTTTTTTTTGCGAGCTTATATTTCATAAATCTAAATTATTTTTAAATGATTTACTTAAAATTGATCACATGTGCCATCTGTAATGTTACTTCACAAAAGTAAAGTCAAGTAAGGTCGTATTTTGCCCACATATCTGCCCAGTGTCCCATAAACAGGACGTTAAATAACTCAATAAATATGGCAACTGCGATCTATTTTACGCCTAAAATGTATGTAAACCATTTCAAGTAAGAGTTTTAAGCAGATAAAAATTGAAAAAAATTGTTAAAAAAAACTTGGGCATAAATGGGTTAAGAATTTTGCCATGCATAGTTTCCACCAGTTGAAGGCACCTGAGCTGCTTTCACAAATTTTTACATTAGAAATTAATTTAAGCCGAGAGTACCTAATTCAAACAGACCTGGGTTTAAACTTTACGCAATCATGCCGTCCGTTTTGCCGATGTAAATTAATATAGTTCACTTCTTTAAAATGAATTACACTAAAATAGGAGTGTTTTTACAATTTGAAAATAAGTAGGTGAAGGAAAAGAATATGCTGGCCACATCTTTGATCACGTCCTCTCTACAAAATCCGACCTGAATTTGAATTTTATTCCTATTCTTCCGTTAACGCAGAGGTTTACATTTTTAAAAAACTTTGAACCTTTGAACCCTCTAGAATTCACGAACTACCTAGGGCTACTTTGAAAATTAGTAGAACAGTAATATTTACATTCGAGCGTTTCAAAATAGACTGAATCAGTTAGTCAAGTTTCACCCAAGGTACTCTAAATCATCAGATAAAAGCAGAATGTATGGAAATGTCACAAGGCAGATTAAAAATGTACTCGATGTTGTGAAAAGGTTTTAGAATTGTCTTAGTATTGGACATCTTAAAAATCAATTTGAAATACATTTTTGATAGCTGGGTAAAAAACACAGTTTGGTAGGGTTTATTGCAGCGTGCAAAATTAAAAGAAAAACAAAACCACACTTTTTAGTCAAACTTTTAATTAAATAACATTGTACAAAATGTAAATCTGGTAACATTCTCATATAAAATAAGAGAAAATAATACTAATAATGGCAAAGGTGATTCTGATGGCTTTGACCGTGTATTTTTTAGACGGTTTTCTGAAGTTTTGCCAACAACTAAATCGCGAGAAAGAGATCTTTTTAATTGGATTTGTGTCCTTGCAAACTCTACAGTTTGTAACGGGAGGCTCCCGTTTTTTTTCGTTAAATTGTTGTTACTTTTTTTGACGGGGTATGTACTAAATTTTAAGCAAATGCGCTGGTAATTTTTTTCAAATTTTGTTATCTACTACTGACTAACAAGTGTAAATTTCAAAAAAAAAAAAAAAATCCAACTTTATTTCAAATTTATTGTTTATGGTGTCGTGCACAGCTGCGGTCTCACGCTCATCGAAGGTCATTTTGCCCATCCCGTCTTGACCCCTGGCCACCTGTGGAGGGTGGGGGGAATTTGATCTGGACGCATGGGACGCAGCAGAAGTGGCACCGGGGAGATGCTCGAGGAGATTGCAAAGAGAGGAGCAATTTTTGGAAGGCTCGGGAGAGGATTTCACGTGAGTTGCTTGGATGTTTGGTTAAAAATCTACAATGTGTTCCTGATTGAAATGTACATATTTTTCTAATAGTAATTTTTCTAATAATGTGTCCCTTGGTGTGTAAAAATCAGAATTAATAAATTCTGAGACTAAACCTCCAATGAGTCGTCCTTGACTTCTGCAATCATTTTTACACTTGCAGCCAACCATCCCGTTGGAAAGAACTATAATCGAACCCGTCGAACTCGACATATGGTATTTAAAAGCCTAATATCAATCTTAAAGTGCATTATGTCGCTGGTGAGTCATCTAGTGAAATCTACTGCTTTTTCCGTTAAAGGTCAGGAAAAAGCATGGATTTGCCTTTCACTTAGTTACTTTCACTAAGCGGAAAAGACAAAAGTTCAGCAACGATTTTCTTCGTTCTTTTTTTCAGAACATCTTGGGGATGGGTTCGAAAGCGAAGACTGCGAGCGAGGACACCCTCGTCCCTTCTCCTGAGCAGGGGGTAGTGTCTGAGGGGGCGGCCGCCCCCGAACCCCTCTCGAATCAGACGAAGCACAAGTGGAGTTCGAACCCGAATAACGTCTCGAAAGGAAAGAGAGATCGACAAGAGGAAAAGGAACGGCAGGTGAGTCATGAAATATACCCCCCCCCCTCCGTTTGCTGTCAAATCATATTGAGGATTTTCCCACTTTAAGAACAAGTCCGCCATTTAAGGGGGGGGGAGTAGAAAGGATCAATTGTACCCCTCCCCATTGCCTCGAAAAGTAATTAAAGGGCTTGGAGGATAAGGAGAGGGGTTTATGTTACATTTTCTGAAAATACAATCTGGACAAAGGTATGCAATGGATTCAAGCAAGCAAATAAGGGTATATTAAAAAGTAGATGTCAATTGTTCAAATCGAAAAACAACGTCTAAAAGCACAAATGGGTCGAATTAAAATTGGCAAACGTGTTTGGAAGGCATAAAGCCTCCTTCTTCAGTGCCAAGCAAGAAATGGAAAGAACCAAAGTATCGGGAGAGTTTAAATAGGAGAGGAGCAAAAGCTAGGCCAATCAGGTGTCAGCGTGTGCCGAGCCCGGATTTGGCTTTGCGTTGTCAGAAAATTTAAAAGCATGAAATTGGCGAGATGTGTGAAACTGCAAAGGATTCGTTACAAATATTACTTAAATTTTTGTGAACATTAAAAAAAAAAATAAGTAAAAAAAAAAGTAATATTTGTAACGAATCCTTTGCAGTTCCACACATCTCGCCAATTTTACTTCATGCTTTTAAATTTTCTGACAACGCAACGCCAAATCCCGGCACACGCTGACACCTGATTGGCCTAGCTTTTGCTCCTGTCCTATTTAAACTCTCCCGATACTTTGGTTCTTTCCATTTCTTGCTTGGCACTGAAGAAGGAGGCTTTATGCCTTCGAAACATGTTTGCCAATTTTAATTCGACCCATTTGTTCTTTTAGACGTTGTTTTTCGATTTTTACATTTTCGCACAAAGTGAACTGTTTCTAATAAAGATGTCAATAGACCAACTTCATATGTTCACTGAAAGATAAAACCAGATAACAAAAAATCTGCAATGACTGCAACAATAAATATTAAACTTTAATCATTCTAAATTTGGGTTGCATTACCCCTTCATCTTCCAAGCCCTTCAATCATTTGTATACCTGCATATAGGTAGGTGTGGTTTTTGTGGTTTCTGATTAAATTTGCTCTGAGTATACACTAGGGTGGTTCACAAACCTATGGTAAAAAAAAAATTTTGTCCTAGAGGTCACGGCGGTGGCTCATTTTTTTACCTTTATCCACCCTAATATACTGCCAAAATTTCAACTTCCTACTAAAATAAAAAGACGGTGCTCAAAGCTCAAATAGTTCTCCAGTTTTTGTCAATTTCAAGATTTTTCGATTGAGCGGCAAAAAAAAAAAAATTACAGGTGTTTTGCTATCATTCTTGCTGATTCTTATGTTCAATGATCCCCTGAATCCTAATATGGCCACTTTTTTCCCCCTTTGTCTCCCACTTTTTGAAAATAGCGCCCCCCCCCCTCCCCTCCTATTTTCATCAGATTTCGACAATTTCATAGATATTATTTGGAGGGGAAGGAAGCATTATATTTACCATTAACATTCTTCTGTAGGGCTAGAGAGGTAAAAAGTTCAAAATCATAAACACTTTTTCCAAGTTAGGAGACTCATGGGGGTATTTTCCCCTTCCCTCCGTAAAATATTTAACATATCAACAACAACTCATTTTCTCCAGCTTCAAAATTTTACACTTGTATTTTGGTGCAACACAATAATATCGGACTGCCTTCTATAACTCCCAAGTCCAAAAACTTTTTCAAGCTGTAAATTTTTTTTTTTAACCTTGGAAACATCGCATGTTACATATGAGTCGCACTGCAGATTTCCTTCAGCAAAGAACCTTTCGGTATTATTTATATTAATTCCAGTTATGTTCGAGCGATCACCTTGAAGGGGAAAACGGAGATCATATTTGGATTCAGTGGGGCATTTTACATAAGAAACAGCAAGAATAGTGTCAGATACATTTGAAGTTCATTTTGTGCTGAGCAGTGTTGTTATACTAAAATTTGCCAGAAGTTTTTAATTAAAGACAAAATATTTAAACTTCTTGCTATGCAATTCAACTTTCTATGTATATTTATATATAGATTTTTTTTTGAGAGAGAGATACCTTTAGTATTGAATATTTTATTGTCTCAGCAAGGATAAGTACTCAATTTGCTTCAACAGCAGGTAAAAGAAACTGCTTATTGTCTTCATTATTGAAAAAAATTCTGTTAAATTCTTGAATTATTTGAACATTTCCCTCAGCAACGTTGTTCACCATTATTTATTTATTTTAATTTTTTTCTTTTAATTCTGTGATTGATATTATATTTGCATTCGTTGGGGCGTAGGACGAAGAATGTTAGAAAATAATCTCTAATATTCATGTTTGAAAAAAATCCAATTGTTCTGTACTACACTTGTTTTATTTCACATATTTATTCTTGTAATAACTTGCTTTTCTTTCAACTAGAATTTGATGCGAAAAACTAAATCAAGCTAATTAATTCACCAGAAAGGTGTCACAAGTACTTTAACAAAACTGTCCTCGTTGGTATTTCAGTTTCCAGGTCGTTCATATCTTATAAGGTTTTTTCCAAGTTCAGATATTCCTAGAAGTTTTAATAGCAAATGGAACACTTATTAATGTTCAATCTATTTGTTTTACTGTACAAAAAGGCACTGAAATTGTAAAAAGTGTTGTACCTAGGTTTTTTCGCTCATGATTAAATGAAAAATCTCTTTCTCATATAGGAACACAAATATTTTGAGGCATATAAGAGACTGGATTTTCTCAGAAAGGCTCCCTAATTGACTAATAATACCTCAATTATCTCTTTATAATCAGCAAGAGTGATCATAGATTTATCTATAGATTTATAAAAAGCTTACAGTTGAAGTTTCAAACTTGTTATAAAACTTGTGGGGAATACGATGACCAAAATAAGCATGAAGTAAATATCTTTGCCTAAATTTCAGATTACTTCTATGCCAGAATAGCTACAATAGTTTATTTTTTGCAATTAGTTTTTATAATTTAATTCATTCTTTTTGTGATACTCTTAGCACTATTAGTTTAAAACTTTAAATCTTGAAATTTTTTTCTCCGCATCCCACTACTTTAAAAACATAAAAAACATTTTGCACAGCTCTTTCACAACTCTATTTTAGCAAGTGTAAGTTTTGAAAATCATAGCACAACATGTAGACAAGTAGTACTGCAATCTACATTGTATGCTGCGATCTACTAAATAATTGATTGTATCAAAGGTGTTGCTATATAGATTCAAACGATTAAGAAAGTTTCCCATTGGTTGAACTAATATTTATGCGTTGGAAAATGAGAATAATTGAAAAAAAAAATCTCTTCCAAGAAACTGGTCTCTTTAGTCTGAAAAATTCAAAAATTGTGAAAATTACGAAAAAGCGTAAAAATGAAGGGTGTTTGAGCACCATCTTCCATTAAGAGTAGGGAGCTGAAATTTTAGAAGGGTGATCTTATACATAAATGTAAAAAAAGTAGGGTGCGCCTTGGTCCGTAGCAAAAAAAAAAAATTTTTGAACCACCCTAGTATACACCCGTAGTATTTTCCCACTTCAAGAGAAGGCCCGCCATTTTAGGGCAATTAAGAGTCAATTGCCTCCTTCTCCTTGCCTAGAAGCATTAATATTTTTACATGTAAGTGGACATGGTTTTTGTAGTTTTTGTTTAAATTTGCATTGAGTATACACTAGGGTGGGGCGAAAAATAAAAAGTTTTTCAGATCAACTTCTAATAGTTGCCAAAAGTTGTCTTTGGTGATAGTTAGCTTTTGTGCAAAATTTGAGAAAATCGGTTAATATCTTAAGGGGGCGCTGCGATCGCAAAGTTTTACCATAGCTTTAGTATGGATTTTATGGTTAAAATATCAAAAAGAATGCCTTTAGCTAGTTTCTTTGCGTTTTTTTTTACTCAAAAGATGTTTTCATGCATTAAAAGCATATGAAATGACTCACAAATATTATTTTATATGATATATTTATATTTAAAAAAATCACTTTTTTCACGTTTTTGTTTCTTTTTAAATGCTTGAAATATAAATATATCATATAAAATAATTTTTGTTCTTTATTTCATATGCTTTGAACGCATGGATATATCTTATGAGTAAAAAAAATGCAATGAGATTAGCTAATAGCATTGTTTTTCATATTTTAACCATAAAATCCCGATAAAAGCTATGATAAAACTTTGCGATCGCAGCGCCCCCTGAAGATATTAACCGATTTTTCTCAAATTTTGCACAAAAGTTAACTATCACCAAAGACAACTTTTGGCAACTATTAGAAGTTCATCTGAAAAACTTTTTATTTTTTCGCCCCACCCTAGTATACACCCTTCGCTCCCCTCTCTTCCCTGGGAACATTCGAAATGATGGGCCTGCTTAAAAGAAAGGCAATACGAAATTATTTCATCTGTAGTAAAAAATTCTGCTGTCAAGTTGTAACCGCAATGTCATACAAGCAGGAGTGTGTTTTCGAGGGCGAAAGTTGTTCAGGCAAACTTTCTCCTAAACATCCAAAGTTAAAGGGTTTTTCATGTGGGAAAATGAGAAATAATTTATTGTGAAGGAAGATTAAGAGTAATAGTTGTCCCCACCCCCTTGTTCAACAGCTAGACCAGTGTTTCCCAACCTTTTTGAGCTCATCGCCCCCTTCAAGATGCTGACTGAAACCTATCGCCCCCTCCCTTTCTCCCTCCAAAAGAAATATAAGTTAGCAGAAGTGAACATTGATATTATTACAAATACAATTACCTCTCTTCAATTTGAAGTAAAATGTACGCAATAAAGCAACTGTAACAAATCACTTTGAAATAAAAAATATTAATAAATAAATAAAATACCTTCAATTAATTTTCTTTCACAAAACGAACTGATAAGCATTTGAAGGTAACATTTAACTAAGATTATTGATATACTTGTCAAAAAACAGAAGTACATTTTTCAAGAAATTATTTTCTTTTCTATACTGGAATACGGGGGAATTAAAATTATTGAAACTGAAAATTTGAAGGAAACTAAATTGAAAATCTGAAAATTCATAAAATTGGCAATGAATGACGAAATACTTCCTGAGGTTCATCCGAGGTGTAAGGAGGAAGCTCTTGAACTTCAATTTGTTTCTTTCTTAACTTGTGATTAATTGACTGAACTTTGAACAACTGGTTTCGTACATGTTCACAAATTACACGTTAAGAATTTTTAACTTATGCTATACAAAATCGAAGATTTTAAACTACCTCTTCATTGTGAGATTACGTCTTACTTTATGCCTACTAGATGGCAGCACTAAAAATCATAAGAAAAGGCAAACTTTATAAGTGCAGATATTTTTGCAGTTGCTTTTTTCCCTTCTGGTAATCTTTTTCCTGTTGAAAATATTTCATTTGAAAAAATTGAAATGTTTAAAGTTTCAGAATTAAATTTTTAGATTTTTCTGATGATTATAGTTATTTTTGCAATTATTTATCTCAATTTTAGTGAAAAAATTTAAACTGAACTAAGTAATGAACAAAATAAAGTCGAATTTTTTTCTAGCAGTTTAGGTGTAACAAATCAATTTTTCAGAGGAGTGAACATAGAACAAATAACTTAGCTAATAATAAAGTCATTGCGAAACAAAATTAAATCTCTTAACTAATTTTAATATATCTCTCAAAAAAAAAAAAGATTAATTTTTTTCCCTCTTACAAGTACAAGAAACGGTTTACATTCTTCGAAGTAAACGCAAGAAGCACAGTTTCTCGGGCATTGTACACATCATTCGTAGTATGTTTTGAAAGTGAATCGGTTCTTAACCTTTTGTCGATTCTCAAAAGTTGGATGAAAAGTATGCTTATACTGACTCTGTATTTTTTTTTCCTCAAAAACTATACAATTTCTTAAGCGAATTAAAAATTATCTAAACCTTTTCTTAATTGTGCTATAATTGTAGTAACTTACTGAGTTTACTTGATTGTCTTCTGTTTCAGCTGAAGTACGGGATCATTTTAAAAAGATCGCAGTTGGAACAAATTTCCTTTATATAAAAAAGGAGATAGAGAAAAATTTTAAAATTGATTATAATCTTCTTCAGTGACAGTTGGTCTTGGGGGAGGGGGGGGGGAGGTTCTGACCCGCTGAACACTGAACTTATGTGCGCCACTGTCTCTGTGCAATGAAATTAGAAAAGCTGTTCTTGAACTTTCAAACGTGATTTCCTTGAACACTGGATGGATTGACATTTCGCCTTTCTTCCCTGTGCTTTACAAATGCAAAAAACCAAAGAAACCCCTTCCCCCTATAAAACATAATAATTATACTACTCCGAATCTATGCCCCCCTAAAGAGCTGGGCCCCTAAAACTTCCAACTAGGCTGATGTAGCGACCCTGACATTAGCTATAGGCGCCAGGAACCTATCTCCGTTCTTAGGACTTCCGAAGCAGCTCTTTTTTAACCGACTTCAAAAAAGGAGGAGGTTCTCAATTCAAAGCGTATACTTTTTTTTTTTGTTTGTTCGCACATAACATCTGATCTACTGAACCGATTTGGACGATTTTTTTTTCAATTGATAGGAAATGGTGTAACTTAGGTACCATGTACTCATATGACAATATTTGTTCACTAGAAAAAAAGTTATAATCGAAAAACGAACATTTCATGTTATTTAAAACAATATGTGCAATCGTAAATCCTTACTTCATGGAGCGACCCGATGGTCAAGTGGTTATGCGCTTCAGGTTGAAGTTACTGATGGAATGAGATCGAGTTCAGGTACACAAGGAATTTTTTGAACAGCTGCATGTTTTTTTTTTTAAATTATTTTAATGATTGTAATGTCCTTATGCAGGTACATCCCCCCAGGGGGATCTACCGCATATTTTTTTATAGTACAAAATGACAGTTTTGGTCGGATCTTTGTCAAAATTGGCAATGGGTTCCTTCGATGCTGTAGAATTTTCTTAGGGACGTTTGCGCCATTTTGGGGGGCTTTGAACCCCCCATGGAGGGGATGTTGTTTTTATTTTTAACCGACTTCAAAAACCAATGCAATATCATTACGAAAGAGGTAATGAATGACGCAAAAACTAAAAAATTACGAATTAATTTTTTTTTCGGTTACAATATACATTGTTAATTAATAAGACTTTTTATATATCGATTGTGGCAATAAATGGTTTTTGATTTGCGGTACTTATGTTATTTTTTAAAAAATTATATACACAATTAATTATATTATGTAATTTTTTGTACCTTTATAAAATTCTGTATTTTATACCTTGCATTTACGTCAAATTCAAGGTAAAATTAAAAGTCAAAAGTTCTGAAGATGATAAATATATGTTAAAAATTAAAGTAGCTATTTTTTGTGATTTTCATATTGGTTGTGACCAAAAGTACATCATTACAAACAAATAAAATGTATCAAACATCATGAGTGTTGAGTTATTAGGCCAAATCCGCTGTGTAATGTTTTTTTGCACTGCGAGGGGGGGGGGGGTATGAACGACAATTAAAGTGACACAAATTTTTAAAAAATAAGATTTTGATTTGTGGTGTTTGAAAAAAGCTCGAGTCTACTTTAGTTGAAAATTATTTTGCATGAAATGCAAAAACTTGCACCAATTTTCCAAGTCTTACTCTAACCGCTTCCCCCACAATTCAAATTACTTACTTTTACTTTCAATTTTTAACCGACTTCAAAAAAGGAGGAAGTTCTCAATTTAAAGCGTATGTTTTTTTTTTTTTTTTTGTTCGCACATAACATCTGATCTACTGAACCGATTTGGACGATTTTTTAAAAATCGATAGGAGATGGGTAACTTAGTTACCATGTATTCATATGACGATATTTGTTCACTAGAAAAAAAGTTATGATCGAAAAACTAAAATTTCATGTTGTTTAAAACAATATGTGCTATCGTAAATCCTTACTTCAATGAGCGACCCGATGGTCAAGTGGTTAAACGCGTCGGGTTGAAGTTCTTGATGGAATGAGATCGAGTACAGGTCTGCAAGGATTTTTTTGAACAGCTGCATGGTTTTTTAACTATATTTTGATTATTTTAAGTGCATTTACACTAAAAAGAATGAAATAAAATATTTTTGGAAAAAAAATAGAACCGACTTCAGTGGAAATTGCTCTAAAAAGTAAAAAATAATTTTTTTTCTTTTCCTTAGAACACCATCGAAACTACTTTTAAACATAAGTTTTGAAGTCGGCGCAAAAACAATATAGAATCATACGCAACTACAATTCAACTATAAATATAAATTTTAATGGATACGTTTCATTGATTACTACACATTCGTGTAATGATACAAATATTCTGCTATTAATTTTCAATGGTTTCTCCGAAAAAAGTTGGCAAAATATGGTTAAATATCATTTTACCTATCGTTTTTGCGCCGACTTCAAAACTTATGTTTAAAAGTAATTTCGATGGTGTTCAAAGAAAGAAAATTATTTTTTACTTTTTAGAGCAATTTCCACTGAAGTCGGTTCTATTTTTTTTCCAAAAATATTTTATTATTATAACCGATTGGTCAAAGCTGAAAGATCTCCGTCTTGTGATCTTGCATTTTTGGGGCATTGGACAAATTGAGAGGGAATGGCTGCAGCTCCGTTTCTATCTTGAAGCAATATGGTGCTAGGCACAAGCTTTGCCTTGGTACCAATCCATTACTTGAGGTCAATACCTCACACGTTACAAAGCATGATCTCAGGAATGTTTTTTTCCCTAGTGGAGCCACGTTAAAATATAGGAACAGATTCCAAAATCTGGCTACCAGATCGTTCGCCTTTTTGTGGGGAGAAGTTAGTTTCTCACGACAACCAAAAACGACTTTTTGTGGGGAAAAGTTACTTTCTCACGACAACCAAAAAATGTTGTCCCAGATTTTATACACGACTTGTGTGGAGACTGGGAAGAACTCTGAAAAGGGCTCTGACGAAATAATCGATCCTGCGGATAAAAATTCTTGACTCTTTGAGAGTTATGCTGTTCCCCTACTTGCCACATCAGTGGTTTTGCTAGTGATTAAGTAGCTGCAAATTATTCATCGAAGTGTTCATGAACATATTCTTGCGAAGATCCGGATCGAAAACAATAAATATTTAGTCGAGATGTTGTCGAATTTCGACGCTTACATGAAACGTTACAATACCCTGTAAACGGTGATGTACTTTATTGAGTTACTTTTCTCCTCCTCACTATACCTTGTAACTTTTTGGTGAATGGGTTTCCTTCTTTTTCCAGTTGCTGGGCGACGTGGTGTGGCCTCCGGAGGCCTCGATGGCCGTGACCTTCGATCTCCCCCTCACCCCGTCCACCGACCTGCCCACCCTGGCCCGGGGCGGCACCACGGACGAGGGCGGCACGGGGCCCAAGGGTGCGGAGACGCCCTTCGGGGTCGCTGACATCACGGAGGAGACGGTCGACAGCCCCCTGCTCGACGAACACGAGGGTACGTTTTTTCTTTCTTTTGTGAACATGGATATTTTTTCTTTCAAATGGGGCTGCAGTAGAGGCACAACCTTCTGCAGACCTAGTGCGATCCCCCAATTAAGCATCCATTCTTTCACGTAGCACCAGAATCGGCGGAACGCCATTACCACGATATTTTGACGCCCAGTTTCCCCACTAGATGGAGGCACCTGGGCTCTATTCGATGCGAAACTGCACTAGGAATTTAATTTTGCCAAGAGATACTATAAGCCAAACAAGTACTTGAGGGACATTTTACATGCCGCATAATCATACGACATGAGCGCTGTCGATTTTCTGCATCATGAAAATCCACCGACTGGAACAGGGTTCGAACCCACGCTTTTGGGCGTAAGAGGCCAGCGTCTTAACCCCTATACCACTCTGCCGGCTCTGTGAACATGGATATACTGTCTAAAATTTTTCCGTGCGACCTCCGCCGCATCTGCGCACGCGCCAAGTCTCTTCGGACTTTCTCGAAATAGGGGGGAAAAACAACGAGAAAGTAGTGAGCGAACAAAAGCTGAAGGCATCGGGAAGTGCACATCCTAAACCTATCTCCCCTTTTTCAGATGGAAGTGTCCGTGGCTGCCAGGCGTACAATACGCAAACGGACAGTAAGAATGTGTGCTTCTGCCATTATGTACTCCAATCTCGAATGTACTCCAATCTAAAAATTATGATGCCAAAAAAAAAAAAAAAAAAAAACCCAATGACGTCGAGCAGGTTTTATGCATGCCTTCAAAATGATGTGTCTGAGGTCAGCTCGTATTTTTATGATTCATCTTTCTCATTGCGTCCGCTGATGTACTCGTGTAAAATTTGATCAAGCTTCGTTTCTTTTCTTTTCTTTCTTTCTTTTTTTTGTTACAAATTTAAAGTAGCTTCCAGAAATCGCAACAAACTACTATTTTTGTTTTGCGTACTCTACTTTCTCAGTACTCTACTTTTCAAAAAAAGTAGTGGGCTACACTACAAATTACTAAAAAAATGCAGCCACTACCCAGTAGTTTCGCAACTTGTTGCGCGCTGGTTCCAACCACTGGTTTGAACCCTCTAAGTTAATTGTTAAGTTAACAGAAAATTCTAACCGTAAGTGTATTGCACTGAGATAATCTAAGGCCATTCTTCGTAGGCTCCCAAATGTTCTAACAGTCAGGCTTCTCAGCAGCATGGACTTTCGCAAAGACGTTCCAAAAGCGTCGGAGATCCATTGACCGGCTATCCATTGACCCCAGATACATTGTTAATAGTCTAAGATCTCCAATTTAGGTTGCCCTATCCTCATCGAGTTTCCTCATTAGTTATACATAAAAACGTAGATAAAAATATTACTAACACGGTGGCACATGACTATCTAAGTTCCAGTTGTTGCGTAAAACTGCAGTTTTTCTGCAGGGATCTTTAAACTTTGAACTTGAAAACTTTGAGTATTTTGAAAATGAGAAGCAGATCTAGATTTCTCGTACATGATGCTTATTCGGCTCAAAACTAGACATTTTCGCAAGGAAAAAATAAAGGAATATGTGATTAAGAAGTTATGTGGATTGAGAATTATGCGTTTTTAAAAAAATTCTGCGGGAAAACTGCAGTCATTTTGCAGCTTTCTGCTAAATGTTTTCGTTGATTGGAAGATAACTAGAAAATTTGCTAAATGACTTCATTATTGCAATTTTAAAATCGTGACAAATCGTATGATGGGAGCACTTTTGCTTAGTCAGCCTTATACCATCGTGTTTGAAATATTTTTATCTACATTTTTATAAATAACAAATTAGGAAACTCTATTAGGGTAGGTAAACATCTTGTGATCTTGTACTATAATCTCTTCTGTAAGGACCACGCTGGCATTTGCCGTGCCAGAAGTGTAACAAAACCGTTATTGAAATGCCCTGTTTTGTCTAACAGACTATCCCAGAAATCCTGACATCCTGAACGGGATAATAGAGCTCGAACATGCACTTCCATCACAAAAAAGCTGGTGTTCACCAGATATACCGTGAATTTTAAAGACATCTTGGAGATTTTGAAAAATCGCACTGCTCAGGTTTATGACATTAAGGAGGATCAAAAAAGTTTCAAGGGAGCGACGATCGATTTTATTACGTATTCTCTACCACACATCTTGGTTTTCGAATGTTGACCTCATAGATTTTGGACTTCAATTACGAAACGAATCCCGAGGAGAAACTTGAATCTTCTTCTGCTGGCATCAAAGACAGTCTAAAAATGCCGTTTCTAACTTCAATATTGAAAATTTAGAAGTGGTGAGTCCCCCAAACAGACGAACAGACCTGTCTGTTCCGCAGATGAAGACATTCTAAAAGAATTTCACATTACACTCTTTTAATCCGTTTTTGTCTCTTTCTTCTAATCGCCAGGTTTGTTGACTTTGAATTTGTCCTCGAGATCTTTAAAATCGTTTAGTTTTCGGCAGTTTAGAGCTGTGTCTTTCAGAAAAAAGCTTTTAATGTTCGTTTTTTCATATGCTTGCTCACCAATGGAGACGTATCTAAAAAGTTCATTACTTTCTTGGAGAAGGGTAGGGATTTATGTTATTTTAAAAAGCAGTTCCGTGCTAGATATCAAAAGACCAAGGGCGGATCTAGAAATGTTTTGAAGGGAGGGGCGATTGATTTTACAACGCATTCTTTACTACATATCTTGCCTTACAAATGCTGACCTCATACGCACCTTTTGGACTTCAGTTGTGAAATGTATCTTGACCAGAGACCTAAACCTTCCTTCTGCCAGCATCAAAGACAGTCTAAAAATGCTAGATCAAGCTTGGTTTGGTGGCAAAATGAGACTGATATCTTTCAGATAAGTAAGATAGAGCTAGACTGTTGAGTAGCAAGAAACGAGCGCTGAATGAGTTTAGGAAGTTCTTCAAAAAGAGAATCAATAAATTCTTCTGTACACTTGACCAATGTCTCAAGACATGTTCTTCTCTTAACTTGCATCCATTGTTTATAGGAGACGCTTTCAACGCAATTCATTTCAAATGCTTCTTCAATCCTGTCCTTGAGTTCTTGAAATCCAGGACAGAAGTGCCTTATAAATTTCACGCAGTCTCATTTTGCCGCCAAAATGAGCTTGATCTATTACTTCAGTGATGGAGCTGCCTCACAGTACAAAATAGACTGAATTTTCTTAACCTGAGTTATCATGAATTATATTTTGGGATTAAAGCAGAGTGGCATTTTTTTTTTTGCCTAATCCCATGGCATAAGTGCCTGTGATGGCGTGGGTGGAACTGGTAAAAGACTTGCAACTTTAGTCTTTTTTGAACTGCAATATTGAAAATTTACCTGTTATGAGTTCCTCAAGGAAGGGGCGATCTCCCCATCGCCTTTCTCTTGTATGCATCTCTATGACATAACTTGAACATGTGGTGCGTTTCAGCAATAGAGGAAGTGAAGTACCTGAGCCAATATTTAGAAAAGTGCCAATTTGAAGTTGGAGTTTTGTGAAAAAAATTTTTTTTGCAGAAAAAATTAATATTGGAGTCTAAGTCTAAATTGGGTCTAAATGCAAGAAAATAACAGGGGGGAGGTCAAGGAAGTTATTTACCCCCTCCTTAGATTACTCCCTTTTAAGCCGTTACAGATCTGATGAGTGTTGCAGATCTGATGTTAATATGAGCTACATATTTGAGTTTATGCTTTCAGTCTTCGTTAACATCTCTAAAAATGATATCATTTCCTTGCATTTTTAACATAGAATTAAGATAATTATATTAGAATATATATATTAGCTAAAAAATCAAATTTCATTATAAAAAAGCATTTCTTGGAAATAAAAATGAGCGATAAGGTTTTTAGACAAAATAAATTATAAGATTAGGAAATCCAAGCTCATAAAACATTTGTTTTGTTTTGAAACAACACACAACTTCAACTTTTTCAATACACAACTCTGCTGCTTGCTTTTCTTTAATTAGTTGCAGGAAATTTAATTTCTTGATCAGAAATTCAAATTTAGCATGCTAGTTATTATCTAGTTATTTAGCAAAGTTATGAAAAATTGAAGCACCAACTAAATAAATAAATAAATAAATAAAATAATAATAATTAATTAACTTAATTTCTGCAGTTTCAATTTTTCATATTTTACTAACTTCTATTGTCAGGTCATACAAACAGGTCATGAAGCAATTGTACTAAAACTCATTGCTTTTCCTTTTTTAAGGCCAAAAATATTCAATATATGTGGCTAATACCTACGATTTTTGCTTTTTAATAATTCTGAAACGTGTGAATTAGTTCGGTAACATATTCGCTGGTTTTCAATGTTACCGCTCTGACTGTTACCGATCTGACAAACCGACAAAGTTTTTTTTTTTTTTATTTCCGAGTCGATCGCGCTAAACCAAAATGAAACACGTTTTTTTTTTCACTTGTAATAAAGGACTATACTTATATATAAAATAATTTTTAAAATATTAAAAACTGCGCACTTTAGCGCGTGTTACCGATCTGATGACTTAAATGACACACATTTTATAAAATTACTTCAAAAATCTTACCTACAATTTTAGATGCAGAAATACAAATTTTTAATTACGATGCAATAAAACATCCCACCAGGTACTCAGTATCACGTGGTATAGGTGCAGAAAATGATTTTGGGAGCCTAAACATAGATCGGAAGTTATTGTTACCGCTCTGACGGTGGAACTAGGGATACCCCTTTTTCGCATCGGCTAGAAAATCAGGAATCGATTAAAACAAAAATGAAGTAAAATATTAACAAAGGGGTAAAAATAGAATCGTTTTTTGTGCAAGTGTGTTTTTTTGGGAAGTTAGAAAGTGCGCATGACCTGTTTGCATGCTAAGCTTTGCGACTTGGGACACGTTACCGATCTGATTTTTGATGTATAAAAACAATATTTTCTGAAGAGAAACAATTTTTTTTTCTGATGTTACTAGATGAAATGAAAGCAAAACTTATCTTCTTTCTGGGGAAAATTATTTTTTTCACTAATTATTGAAATACTAGTGAAAATTCACTTGGGACTAAAATTGGCACTTTTCTAAATATTATCTCACCTACCATTTGTCTTTAACTGAATTTAGCTATTTTATCCGAAAGATATTTTAAAAGAGTTCAATAAAAAGCGTGTGTTCTGGTTAGTATTGTGCTGTTAGGTCCTGGAAACATGGATCCCTCTTCAAAGTAATTCAATTTATTAGAGAAAGAAAGGTGTTTTTTCTCTCTCTCTTGCAGCATCATCGTTCCGCCCTTCTCCGCCAGAGTGCGCCAGTGCTCCAGCTGAGTCGGCTCTCCAGAAAGGCAAAACGGAATCTGCGGAGGTCTTCACCCCACCTGGCGCGGATTCACTTTCGGCAACTCTAGCGGAACAGGAATCCAGCTTTACCTCAGTCACAGAAATTTCCGTGAGTAATAATTAACTTTCATCTCTCTTTTTATCGCTTTCCGTACAGCAATTTGTATATGTTTTTTAATTATTATTTTCATTATTCATACCTTGGGAGCAGGCTGAAATTTTTTTAATAACAATTATGTTCTGTAAACATGTGCAGTAGAATTTTTTCTTTAACTATTATAGTAACTTTTGATCGTTTTTAATACGCTTTTATTAGTTTCGCACGTGGGTTTGTTTGTTTTTATGTATGTAACTCTGAATAAAAGATAAAATTCACGTTCTTTACAAATATAAAAGTAATATATTTCATACTATTATTAATACTAAAGGCATTATATTACATGTTGATGCATTATAAGTTTTTCAGTTGTTTGTATGTAACTCTAAATAAAAAATAAAATTCACGTTCTTTGTAAATATAAAAGAAATATATTTAGTACTAGTATTAATACTAAAGGCTAAACTAATATCACATGTTGATGTTTTCTAAGTGCAACAAAAACTTATTTTTTAGCTTTTTAAAACTAATTTAAAGACTACTTTAAAAGATGTTTTTGGTACATTTAAATGTATCCAGCGTTTTACTAGAGACTGATGAGTTATGTAACACATGAGTATTAATTAGTACATAATTTATCTGACTTTACTAGGCATTCAAGAGAGTGCAGTTTTCTTCGATGTTTACCAAACATACTTATTTCCATTACGCTTTGTTTAGTTATCGTGTGATTATTAAACTTTTCTTTAACTTAAGTTCAAGTCCTACTTTGAATTTAATCATTGTTTTTACCAAACAGCATTTAAAGTTATGTAACATATGAACATTTCAACGTAAACTTTGGTAATGTTATTTTGGCTAAGCGTGCCAAGAAAAAGAAAGAAAGAAAAAAAAAAAAAACGGAAAAGAAATTTAGGTATCTATTCCCACCAATCATTGTGCAGTTCTTGTTTTATGCTTTTTAATCTGAATTTCTGTAGCGATTTCGGTACAGCGATTTGTATGTGTTTTTCTCTTATATGGAATAGGAATTCAGCTTAACCTCAGTCACAGAAATTTCCCTGAGTAATAATTAACTTTCATCTCAACATTTTAACAACAGTTTAGTATTGCAAACATGTACAATATAAACTCTTCTCAACAGTTAAAATAACTTTTGATTCTTTTTTAAAGAGAATTTTGATGTATTTCAATCTATATTGCATTTTACTAGCATTTAAAATTTTATGTAAACATATGCATTCATTTAAATTTAATTTTGTTTGACTAGGCATTTAAAAAAGCACATTTTTCTTCGATGTTTACCAAACATGCCTATGTCCATTACATTTTGTTTATGTATCATGTGTTCATTTAACTGAATTTCTATAAATTTAAGTTTAGTCCTACTTATAGCTCTATTATGTTTGTTACAAAATAGCATTGAAATTTATGTAACAGATATAAGCACTTTATCGTAAATTAATGGGGTGTTTGGCTAATTGGGCCAAAACTTTTTTTAGATAGCTTTTTTTTTTATCACGTTCTGTGTAGTTTTTTTTTTTTAATCTAAATTTCAGTAAGGTGAAGTTTGTTATTGTTACTATTTTGAATTTTGTTATTGCGATAAAATTGGCTACTATTTTGAGCTTTGCATTGTTAATTGACAAGAAAAAAAAAAAAAAAAAAAAAACGAAAAACGAGAGAGGAAGAAAGAAAAAAAACGTGTTAATTTTTAATTGAATTTGAAAGATGAAGAAATACAGCTGGAAAGCTATTTTCAATGCATTGTCCTTTTTTTATACTGCTAAAAATTTACATGTACTTGATTGCAAACTTTAATACACCTATGTATATAAATCCGATGTTTGATGACGTCATCGCTTGCGGGTCAAACTGCGAAAGTCTATGCAACGTACTATTATGGAAATTAGTAGAAAATTAATCCGCGTACTGTTAGTTTGCATGACGTATTATTTAATTTTCTTGTATTATTTATGAATTTTTTTTTTTTTATAATTCTCTCTTGTACATTTTCAGTCTTTAGTAAGAAGCAGTAAACTTTGTTTCTGCCATTTTTCTACAGGGTTTTTCTATACAAATTTATTAGTTTACATTCTCAAATTTCTTTTGTGTTGGTTTTCTTATCGTTTGACATGTATGAAAAACTATCGTTTGAACAAAAATGTTGCTCCACAGAAATTTTTTAATAATAAATAAATTTAAAAGATAATTAAAATTAAAAAAACAAATTAATGAATAATTTTTATTAAAAACATAATTATTAAATAATTTAAATAAATAAATACTTAATTTAAAAAAATCTCCTCAAAAATTTTGATTGCACCATAATCCCCCCTGTGGGCAACCCTCAGTTTCATTATTATTTTTTCTGTTGTATCATTTATTTGCATTACATCAAAAAGTAGGGAACGATTTCAATAATTGGAAACGTTGTGATCTCTCTACATTGGCGTCAAATTTTTGGCACCAATGCATGCACGGGAGAAATTTTTTCTTGCAGACGTAAACAAAAATAATGTTACCTTAACCCTTTAAGCGGTCAATTATTTTACCAGAAATGCTTCCAAAAAAGGCATATTTTTTTATTGCATATAGTTAAGTACCATACTTAACAGAATAAGAATATTAAGATTTTTAAATTTTTTTTTTCGTTTTCAAAGCTTTTACAATATTTTTTATTTTACAATTTTGGTCACAAAATCCCGAAATATTTGTTTTTTTCAAGTACATTCTGCATGCAGTAATGAATGGTTTACAAATTATGTAAAAATTTCTCTCACACTTACTGTGAATTTTGAGGTTTACAATTTTCCTAACAGTTCGGGAAAACCAGAAAAGGAAATCTGAAAATATCGATACCCGTACGCCGTACGGGCAAACCAGATGAGGCCAATTTCGGATAGCACGTACACCGTACGGGCAAACCGCTTAAAGGGTTAATGGGTTAACATTGTCAAAACCATAGAACTTTTCAGACATAACTATCTATTCCAAGGAAAACTTTGTCCCTAACGTGAGGCTTCATATATTTCAAAAAAAATTTAAAGGATCATGAGCAAAAATTTAAAAAGAAATCACGCATGCGTGATTTCTTGAGAATTTTGTCAAGACCTATTCTTTTTTGTCTTTCGCACTGTTCGATTATCTCTACTATTTTTATTTGGAAATACAATGTATTAGTTAGCAAGTACGCGTTCATATCTTGTACCCTTTTTTTTAACATTTAAAATGTTTTAGGGACGGTATTTGATGATTTTTTCTTTTATTCTTAAAGGATCTGATGTCAAGAGAATTTTTTTTTAAATTAAATAAAATTATTGAAATACTTTTGTATCATGCTGTAAGCAAATCTGCTACTTAGGAATCCAAAATAAATGACTTACTTCTTTTACCACTGAGAAATATTATAAAAATGAACTATAATTGCTAAAACATACATCTAAATCTAAATAGAATCCCAAAGAAAAAATCTGCAGAAAGTTTAAGAATGTTTTGAACATGCTTCAAAAAACCCGCAGAAAATTTAGAGAAAACTAAAAGAAAAAAAAATGTTTGTGGATTCTTTGCAGATTATATTGAAGACAAAATGCAGATTTTTTCTGTTTTCTAAAAGCATTTTTAACTGAACAAAGTCGGTCAAATAAACGAGTTCAATGTATACTGGTTAAAAAAAATGAGCGAACCTCTGATGAACGAATCATTAGAAAGAGCGACGTTGCCTATCTAGTAACCTGCAATATAATCATCAAGAGAATGTTTTAGACTTCGAGTACTTAATTTAAGAAATAAATAAATAAAACAAATAAATAAGAAAATAAATAAAGCAAGAATGAGAAGAGTAGGGTGTACGGTACAGGGTGCGCCAGAGAAACTTACTTTTTTGAAATGTCAATAAAAACAAAACTACTTAAGTTATTGTTTTAATTCTTTTTTTATTTGAGAATACAATATCCCATTTTTTTTTCATTTAGTCTTGAAAATGACATCGGTTAAATGATGACCCCCATTGAGCATACACTGATTAAGACGATTTTTAAAGTTTGTGAGCACTCTTTGCAGTATATCAATTGGTATGTTGGCAATTTCGTCGCGAATGTTATTCTTGAGGTGGGCTATTGTGCGTGGTCGATCAACATAAACCAGTGATTTCAAATAACCCCACAAAAAAATCGCATGGCGCCAAATCTGGGGAGCTTGCTGGCCATGGGAGATAGCCTCTGAGAGAGATGAGGTGGTCGGGGAAATGTTGTCGCAACAAATTCGTTGAATTTCGTGCAGTGTGTGCTGTGGCTCCATCTTGCTGAAACCACACGTCCCTAATGTTCATTTGTTCGAGGCTGGGAAGAAAGAATTCCTCGATCATGGTCCTGTACCGAGCTGTATTCACGGCCGTTCGAAAAGTAGCTTTCGACGGCAAAGGCGAGCTGTTCTTTTGACCATAACACGATGGCGACTTTTTATAGGGAAAACAAAACTTGGAGATTTCCCGTTCCAAATGCACCCACTCTCGGCCTTCTACGCAGCCATCTCACCGCGCAGGAATTTTTTCAAAAAAGTAAGTTTCTCTGGCGCACCCTGTATAATTGGGCAGCTCGATTAGTCGGAGCTCGAAACTGGGCACCGCCCGGTAGTTTTACTTCTCATACAACGTAGAAAAAAGGTTTGTAGAAGGAAAGAAAATACTATCAAGAATGAGCTAAAATGGCTTTAAATTGTAAGAAAGAAGTATTTATTACATAGAGAACGAATTTCGTTATTTGTATTTGCAACTTAGCAAAATGAAGAAATAATAGTAATGAAGTTAACACATTGTATTGAAAATTAGTTTTTATATCTATACATGTTCAATAGGATAGTCCTTATTTTTGAATTTTGTTTTTTGTTGGGTCATTCCTTCAGTTTTTTTAACGTTTAGTCTAAAACTAACACCAGAAAAAATTAGGTGATTCCCGCAACTTTAAATGTAACGCAGAGGATAAATCTGTACCTCAGAACCAGACTAAAGTTAGTCCATTTTCGTCATTTTTCAGTAGAGGGGAAAGACGATGTATTCGACAATCGTTTTTCCCCTCTACCGAAAAATGACGAAAATGGACTTACGTTAGTCTGGTTCTGAGGTACAGAAATGTGACCATTAAAAAATAAAATAAAAATAAAATCGGTTTTACTTCAAATTCACATAAAGAATAAAGGAAAACTTTATGCCCCATAAAAACTAAATAAATCAAATATGCATCAAAATGTATCAAATATTTATTGGTATAATTTAAAGCGAACGAAAAAACTCCGATTTCAAATCGCGAGGTGATCCGAATGAAACGGTTTACAGTTCTGAGGAACGGCGAGCAACAGTTTTCAGGTTCGGTAGTCCTATAAATTTGTACTTACGTATTTTGTAGTTCAGCGCTTTAATTTAGTTATTACTGCGACTAAATATTTGCTCTAAATTGAAATCGAAATAAAAACTGTTATTGCTAGAGTTGGGTAATTTGGCTATTTTATTTCATTTTTCACCCCCCTTTGCGGCACTTGTTATTGTTAAAAATTTTTTAAAAAGTGTTTACCTGCTACTTACTGACTCAAAAGCAAAAGAAATTTTGAGTGAGACTTTTAAAAAAAATATTTTTCCTCTATATGCTAAGGTCTAGAGCCGCTATATAGACAGGCCGACGCATCAAGATTAAGTTTTATCACTTCGGATCCAATTCCTTAACTTTTACTTTCCAATTTTCATTGTTGCGGAGTAGGGTTACCAGAAAAATGTTTTGGCACATTGCTAAGCTTTGCCAAATCCACGTGCCGCTAATAATTGCTCATAGTGAAAAATTACCAAAACGCGATTACTGGCCAGAAAAGACAACCACTCAAACACACAAACACGCGCTGGATCCAAAGTGGTGAAACTTAAATCTTGATGCGTCGGCTCGTATATATAGGGGCCTTACTAAGGACCATCTTACTGTCCAATGGCAATAACTGCTTTTGGAGCCCTCTTTTTACAGAGCTGTGTGCGGTGGCCCCGTTAGTTTTTGTCGCAGTCAGACCTTGATAAGAACAATTTCCTGTTCAGAGTATAAAATTTGTTCTAAAGAAAAAGCAATTTTCAAGAAAAGTTTGTTGCTTTCTAGAGCTGCTTCTTATAAGTGAGACAATTGCCCGAAGGAAAGAACAGAAACACTAAATAAATAATAATAAAAAAACCAAGGTAAGGGAAAAATAAAACATAAACCGAAAGGTTCGGCCCATTTAGCATTGTGCAACTGTTAAAGAAGAGATATTTGCAGCAAGGCAAGTTTCGCAGCGTAATGAGTGTCTTACACCACCGTCGGAAACAGCTTTCGCTGCTGGTTCCGATCTGGCAACAACACTGGCCTCACGTATTTTTAGAATTTTTTAAGGCTCAAAATTTTTGCCACCCCATCAACAATGGAGGTAGATACGTTTAAGAAAAATACATGGCATAGCAAAACATAAAAATGGCTTTTTTTTATATATAAAATTTCCTCTTTTTAAAACATTATCACATCAGAATGCCATCAATTTTGTGGGTAGAGGGCATTGGCTCATTATAGTGGTGAGCAAAGAAAGAAAAACAAAATCTAATCTACCTTCAGCTACTCAGTTTTTATTTCAGTACCTGACTTGAATGACCCTGACTTGAATGGGTACCCATTAATATCCCATTTCTTTGACGAAGTTAAAATAATGAACTTAGTGTAGGTCTTGGTTGCTACATAGGGTCGGAAAATTACATCACCTAGAAGGTGTTTTAGGTGCAAACTTGAAAAATGTTTACGATTTCCAAGAAAAAATTTTCAAAATTAAATAGCAAATATGACTGAAGAAAATAGCAATGGAGAACATCAAGGTGTTAAATATAATACTTTGTTCCACTGAATTGAACTGTTTATTTTAAAAACCAACAAGTGATAAGTTTTAAAAATTGGAAAAAGGATTTTTCTTCTTATTTTAAAATTTTTTAATCAGGATTGCGGTATTTTACACTGACATACAGTTGATTCTCCATTTAACGACTTTCAAGGGATCACAAAAATCGTCCCTTTGTAGAATGCGTCATGAAACAATTTTTTTTGAACAATAGAAAAGGGTCTAAAACCGTGAAAAGTCGCCTTTTAACTCATTTATGCCCAAGTTTTTTTTAACAATTTTTTTCAATTCTTATCTGCTTAAAACTCTTACATGGAATGGTTTGCATACATTTTAGGCGTAAAATAGATCGACGTTGCCATATTTATTAAGATATTTAACGTCCTGTTTTGGGGATACTAGGCAGATATGTGCGCAAAATACGACCTTACTTGACTTTACTTTTGCGAAGTAACCTTACAGAAGGCATCTGTAATTAATGAAAGCAAATCATTTTAAAATAGTTTAATTTTATCAAAAATAAGTTCGCAAAAAAAAAAACTTACTTTCTGCGGCTACCCATGCTGGATCGTTGCTTGACTGATTTGTCTGAAAATAGCTGCCAATAAATAAACTCTGATGTCCAACTAGTGGTTCTATCTGATTTTCTCAAGAAGAAGGACTATTTAACTTGTGAAAAACGGCTTTAGTAAAATGATATACCCATTACAGGTTTTTGTATGCAGTAACTGACAAGCGTCCCGTTTTTAGGCTACTGGGCATAAATGGGTTAATAGGAAAAGTTGTTAAATACGACTTTAAACAAAGAATCACGTGTCTTCAGACATATTTCTTTCAGTAAAAAGTGTTGTAATCGTGATTGCATAATCTCATCTAATGATATAAACGTTTTCTTGCATTTAGAAATGTTGTCGTTTGACAGGTTTTTGAAATAAACGATTCGATTATTCTTAAATGATACATTACGCGCAAAATATTTTTGAAGTTTTGTTCACTGGTCGATTTTTGTAGTTTAAATCAGTTGTCTTCACACTGTCCAATAACATACATAAGAGCCACCTATGCGAAACGCAACCATTGCTGGCTTGTGTAACTTTACATTCATGTGAGTTGTTTACAGTCAGCAAGCATTTGGGCATCTTCATCTGGTAGACATTTGGCATTCTCAATTTACTTGGTGCATTTTCTGAATGAAGTCTTTTCGATTGTTGCATGCCAGGATGTCTAAACTTTGAGAATGTAATGACAGCAAGAGTAGAGTTGTTGATGTAGAGTCTGCGCGTTCCGTCAAGCATCAGACGATACGATTTTTAACGCTCGATCATTTTGATGGGAAACAATTGGTGGTGAGATAGGCATCGATGAGAAAACTTCGATATTGCAGTTTTGGGCGTTATAACGCTGATTCTTAATATTTTATGGATGGTGTCGATACATCGACTCAAAAATTATTGATGTTCTGAAACGCCGAACTTTTAAGTGCAGATTCCTGCCTAACATTAAAAGAAAACTTTATTGCTAGAACCATAATGACAGTAATCAATTTATCAATTAAGATACTTTTTGGACTTTCAAGGACAAACCAATAATAATAATGATAATTAATTGTTTAATTTTCCAACTTTAGTAATACAAAGAGATAAATAACTTACAAAAAGCAGTAATGAAACATCAATACAAATTAACTGCAATACTTTCGTAAGATCTTTTAAATTTCCACCTGAATAACACAACAACTGAATGTAAGTTAGTTAATAATTGAAGGGGCGAGTGGATAAAGGTGATATGTGACATTTGAATTTCGCCGATTTAAACAAATTCAAATTATTGTGTGTTCAATTACGTTAACTCACAAACACAATTGAAGGGGCAAGTGAATAAAGATGATATGTGACAATTTTTTAAATTTCTAGAAAAAGCTTTCAAAAAAAAAAAAAAAAAAATTATTACCTTAACACCTTCATCCATGGTAAAAAGTGTGTTTTTCCAAAATTGTCACCTATCACCTTTATCCACTTGCCCCTTCAATTAATGAGAGAAATTCGTAAAGTATTTCAAAGTTGCTACCATGCAATATAAGTCTATTTCTTTAGACAACTAACAACAGAAAACTCTTAACAGCGTAATAGATGTTGCAATAACTAATTAATAATGATGTTTTTATCATAATTGTAGACTTATTCACATTTTTAAAAGCTATTTCTCCTTCTAGTATAAAACATTGACATAAAAAAAACGTCGAACGCAAAACATCGATGTTAGAAAAAACGGTGAAAATGCGCTTTGGGTCTCTGCTTGGCGCATTTTCAAAAAATTGCTAACTGGCGCGTTTTTCCTTGTTGTCTCGCGTAGTTGAAAGCTCCAAGAGACATTACGCAAAAATGGCGTTTCTATGGCGACAAAACCGAAATCCGTGTTTGGCGAGAAAAAGGACCCAAAGCACAGATTAATCAAAAAATCATCGACAGTAAAACATCGATGTTACGAAACTATCGGCATCAATGTCGCACCACTAGGTAACAATGGTTAGAATTAATTTATTTTTTAAGCTTACTGCAAACTCAGAATTTTATTTTTTTAAATATCTTTATTATTGTTTTCTAAGAATTTTTTTTAATAAAAAGTGCCCTCTTCCGGACCACCAGGGGCGGATACAAGGGAGGGGCGATGGGTGCGATCGCCCCTCCCTTGAGAGACTCTTCACCTGCAGTTTTTCGACTTTGAAGTTCAAAAAAGGCAATTTTAGATGATCTTCGTTGATACTATAAGAAGTGGTTGGGATTCGGGGCTCTGAGCTGGAAATTTTTCGAAATTGAAGACCGAAACATTTGTAATATACATGTATTAACCAGGATATGAGGTAAAAAAAAGGGGGACAAGTAGAAGAAAAAAACAATCGCCCCTCCCTTGGAACATTTCTGGATCCGCCTTTGCGGACCACTCTGTAAAAAAAGATGTTTAAACCAGTTTTTTCCCGCAGAACCTCTGTAAAGTTTTGACGATAGCCATAACATACGTAAACAAAATCATAAACAAAGATAATTCTTTTTTCTAGCATTTGCTACAAAATGCTACGTGGTTTTGAAAAGACAAATTTTATCGCCTTGTTAAACTCCGGCTATTTCCCCTGTCTTGGCAAGTATTCAGAGTTCTCCTTGAAGTAGAAAATTTTCCTCGTTGCTCAGTTTCTTAAGAAATAGCCCTTATCCTCTGATCTTGTAACTTAATTACTGCGCTAATTGTTTTTTACTTCTGTCATTGCTGGTTTTTTTCCTCGTTTTGAGAAAGATATTTAATATTTTTTTAAGAAGGAGAAACTTGTTAATTAAGCTGTGAGGGGGAAAATATTTTGTGTTGATATTAAAACAAAAAAGCTTGCCATTGCAATAGTTTTTTTTTTCTTCTACTTGATGAAGTGTCTTCATTTATTATCTACAACTTTTATCTTCTCTTAATTTTGGAAGTAAACCATGTTTTTTTTTCTTTCTGGCTGGATATACAGTGAAATTTCGGTGAATTAATTTTGACAAAAAAAATTATTTTGAAACATTGGCTCGAAGAGTGTTCAAATGAATCAATATGTTAAAACTACTGCAATAAAAGACATATGTTCCGCTGAGTTAGATTAAAAATCAAGGAAGAAATTAAACCTTAAAACACTCGACTAAAGAGAGACAGAGACCGAATATTTAAGAGAGTTATTTATTAAAAGTTCTGACGTTTGTGAATAGCCTTGTAGGCGCATTGCTACGAATTATTTCCCAGACATACTATCGTTGAGACATCTCATAATGGGGGAGTTTCCTTCAGTCAAAAGTACTACTTTTTGTTACTGAAATTGATAGAATGATATAAAAAAAACATGGGCCCGGAAAATACTTTAATTTTCCCAGCAGTTTATTTTTTATATATTTTTTTAAATACCCTACCTTGAAAACGGGGCGTGGTTTTTGTGACGTCAGTGTGCACCTAACAGCTGTCTTTCCAATAACACCATTTTGCTTGATTTGAGTTGTCCAATCGCAGGAATCGGTGACGTCACGACCTTCGTCATCTTACTACAACCAATTAGATTACGCGCTTACGTGCACCACTGACGTCATGCGCAGATGTTTTTTTTTTTCGGAATAGCATCTGCGCACCGGTTAAAATAATTCCTAAAAAATACATAACTGTGTCAAAAAATAAAAAAAAAGGTCAATTCCTATGTTTTGAAGCATGTTCTTTCAGAAAAAAATACTTTTGAAATTTCGGAAACTCCCCCATTAGGCATACTTTTACACTTATTACAAAAAACTAAGATAATTAGTTTACAAATTATGATTTTTCTCATCGATTGAATGTTCTGGTTCTGACTAATATGAGGTAGGAATTAATGCATGCAGGGTATAATTATATAACAAACGTAGGAGGATCTCTTTGGAGGATCGGAAAGTAATGCCGTTTTTTAAAGAAATAAATTTTTAACAGTTTTATTTTTAACCAACGATGTAATCACCCTCGTTATCAGCAGCCTTTTGCCATCTAGTATGCAAATTTAAAATCCCAGTTAAATAACAACCAGAAGTCTGACTCGGATGGAGTGGTCCCGGGTTCGAATCCCGACTTGGGCATGGATGTATCCAAGTCGAGTCCTTGTCCTTGTCTTTCTTGTCCTTGTCTTTTCTTTGTGTGAATGTGTTATTGTGCTGTGAATCAGGGGTGCCCATCCCCCCAAGCTCCATGGCGCAAATTCCCCCCAAAAAATTTTCACAACCCTCTTGTGCTTTTTATTTTTATTTTTACCCCTCTTTTTTATTTTATTTATTTTTTAAATATTATTTATTTATTGTTTAAATATTTATTTATTTATTTTTAAATATTTATTTATTTATTTTTAAATATTATTTATTTATTTTTAAATATTATTTATTTATTTATTTTTAAATATTATTTACTCATTTATTTTTAAATATTATTTATTTATTTTAATTATAACTATTACTTTTTTTGTATATTATTAGTTTTTTAAAAGTTCGAATTATGCACAGAATAGAATCGCATTTCTTCCCTTTCAGACTCACACACACACAAAATAAATAAGTAAATAAATAAATATTAATATGGAAATAAAAGAAATGCTTTAAATTAAAAAAAATAAATTAATGTATAATTTTTATTAAAAAATCCGAAAATAATTTAAATTAAAAAAATTATTAATAAATAATTTAAATAAAAAAATAAAAATAAAATAAATAAATTAGTTTTAAAAAATCCCCCCAAAAATTTTGATGGCGCAACTTGCGCCATAATCCTCCTCTGTGGGCACCCCTGCTGTGAATGGTTGGCTACCCTATAAACGAGACCCTGTGGCACATTCGTGTAGTGTGGAAGTCGGACCAAATGACGGTGCGTTTGGAAAAGTGAAGCAGCGCAGCTCAAATTGCCAGCCTGACTGGCACAAGACAATGACAAATCTGACAAGGGTATCTTAGATACAAAGAATATTTTCCCACACCTGCAAGGTCTCCTGAAAGGGGGTATCTTGTTAGAATTTTATTTGCTTTTCCCAACGTACATTTAATTAAAAGTATTTATGTGCATATTTAGATTTCATTTAAAGTGAAAAATGTCTCTGTTTGAAAAAGAACTGAACTGAAGACATGAATATGCAAATTGTCATGATATAAATACAAGTTAACTGGATCGGTGAGTGTTGGTGTTGTTAAATTAGCTACGAAGATGGCAGTTCTGTTATTATCTATTTTTGTACATAAGTTTAATAAAAATGTATCCTTGAATTATGTCTCCTGAACTCAATAGTTGTAAAGTCACAAAGTGGTTCATCATCAGGGTGGACGTACGTTATGCACCTCGCTGTTAGCGGATATTAACTTCTACATATCTACTAGTGAACTTGGGGCCCTATTCAGAATTGATGCGGTATAGAGTAAAATCAACATAGTGCAAGGGGAAGGGGTCAGTGACAAAATTGAGATAGGGCCCAACTTGGCTCTCGGCAGTCCTGTGCATGTCCAGATTTTCGATTATTGGACGAAAACGTTCACTTGTGTACATAAGCAAAATAGCATAGTGCTTGACTCTTCCCAAAACGTCGAAATCCTTGTTGATTTCACAAACATGTTTTGTTGACGTTTTTTTCTTCTCTAAACTTCGCGTCGAGCAAGCAGGAAGTACTCAGCCTTCGATTATCTACCATCTGCCTTTGTGTGCGTCTCGGCAGCAGACGAACTCTTTGGAGAGCGATAGGACTTGGAGAGAGCGCAAAAGCCTCGCTGCGAACGCTCTGTCAGCAGTTGCTAAAGTTGGCACGACGTAGGCGAACACCACTCTCACTCCAACCCCCCTCCCTGCCGTAGAAGAGTTTTAGATTTCTCATATCGGAGTGATATTCGGAATTTTCGGGAGGTTTCCGGGGTAATTCTGAAACCAGGAAGTAAAGAGAACAACCAGAAGCGCATTTCTCATGAACGATGGAATGGAGGCAAAACTAGCAGTGATGTCAAACCGTCGATACTACTATCGACTAACTGATGGTTTTTAATAGTCGAATTTTACTGATCAGGATTTTTTTTTTTACTGACAATGGTGCTATCGGTTAATTGATAGTTTTCTACAATCAGATTTTTCTTAGGATAATTCTTTTTATTATCGATTGCACTATTGATTACTTAGTTGCGTTTTCGACTGTCAAATTGCCAGCTAGGCCGGCAAATCATGCCAAAACTCTAAAGATCTAGAAATTTGCTCTATTTTCTTCAACGCCCAAAGGGCTTTTAAAAAATGTTTATAATATTTTGAGTTTTTCTTTCTTGGATAAAAATTTAACTAGAACGTACAGATGATGGTCCGGAATTGGAAGTATCCCTCCCCACCATTTTTTTTTTTTTTTGCAGCATTATGTTTTTTATGCTTGTTGTTGTCTTGTGCCAGTCAGACTGGCAATTTGGGGTGCACTGCTTCACTTTTCCAACTGTACCGTCATTTGGTGTCCGAATTCCACAGTACACACATCATGGGGATCCGTTTATAGGGCAGGCAACCATTCAGAGCATAACAACCCATTCACACACAAAAAAGGACAAGAACAGAAGCTAGAATGTACATCCCTGCCCAGGAGGGACTCGAACGTGGAACCTCCCCATCCGGATCAGACTTCTCCGGTCACTAGACAAAGTGGCCGACAAAATTTTACTGGTGCTTTCTTTTACGGATAAAGTGCTTCTCTGTGACCTTGACAATGTTTGCCCCTTTTTGGAGAGTTCGGTTACAAAGGAATGTGCTACTAGAAATGTATGAGTTATACATATGAGCGCAATCTAATCCGACTACCCGAACCGAAAACACTTCACTATAACCCCCCATAAACGTAAACACTGCCAATGGAGGGAAGTAAACGCACGTTGCAGAGCTTAGTGGCTGCATCAAATCCCTTTTCTTTCATCGAAGAAAAAAACTTTCTGGAGTGTCGTTCGTGCTATGCCAATCAAACTCCCTTTGCCATATGATTACACGTTTAAACTTGACTGTTTCTGAGATTTTAAAGGATTCGTATTGTTACTTCCTTTTACGTAGTAAAGGAAGTATTGTGATCGCGAAAAAAAAAAAAAAAAAAAAATCACTCAAATTTGACTCTAAATTTTGATTTTGTTCACCCCCGAATGAATGTACAGTAGTTTTTTCGACCTGTCAGCACGTGCAAATGTACCTACCAACATATTAGCAGCCAAAAAATCCTTTTCAACCACCCCGAGTTAATTACGACGAGTTTTCTCGTGACGTCTGTATATACGTATATGCGGATGTGTGTGCGGATGTATGTGCGTATGTGTGTCCCCTAACTCAAAAACTATATGCCGTAGAAGCTTCTAGCTTGGTATGTAGGCTCTGAGGATGGTCTAGTTGTGCACCTCCCCTTGTGGTTGCATTCGAATGTTCCCAAGGGGGTGTTTTACCCCTTTTTTGGGGTAAATCAGTGTTAATTTCAATGCAGACTCAAGTGATATGAATTGGCACGACCACTTGACGATATGTTGCCAAGATTTCGGTTGCCAAGTGTTTGACGCCAACTTGGCGACATATCGCAAAGTTGGCGACAAATTTGGCGAAAAAATTATTTTTTGAATTTGGGTTCAACTTGGCGCTATTGGCGATATTTTGCGAAAAATTCACTGAATGATATTAAAATCAGCAATATTTAGAAAATTAACCATTGTAAAAAATTTTTTTCATTGTTTCGTGGCAGATTAGGGGAGTAAATATTTGAATTGTTACCTTGCTCACTCCAAGCACTTTTTTTAACACTTAAGTCAACTACTAAGAAATTACACGTAAAAGGAAGTAGTGTGGGGTCCATACCAAATTTTTTTTGTATTATAGGTTTTTGGTTTTATGGAGATGGTGTAGCTAAGCTCCACCATTTGCGAATATGAACAACAGCCTAATGTGCGCAAATATTTTCATCTTGCGAGCTGAATGTAAATAAAAACATGATTTAATCCGTTAGCTACCTACGTCAGTCACCGGTGACTAGTACTGAAGATTCCGTACAGGCTGCGTCAGTAGTATAAATCTTCAGCTAGGAGCGTTAAGAATTTTAAAAGCGGATTGAGTTTAGCCTTAAAATTATCGCTAATTGGAAATGACTTTAACTCATTTTTTAATTTAGTTAGAAACTTGAAATAAATTAATCTGCTGAAAAAAAGAGCTCTTTTAATTGATTTAGAGGTTAGAATTTTTGTGTCCCCGTTTCAAGCAAATAATATAAACTTTAACTTAAAAACTTGATTATAATTTAATTATTTTGAAACTTAAAAAAAAAAAAAGAAAAAGCTCAGAGGGGCAGACGTCCGACCTTAAGGGTCGAAAGTAATTGCGTACCAAATATTAAATCTGTATGTGGGTGATTCTACAAAAACGGGAAAATTTCTAGCATGTAGATTTAAAATAAAAAAAATTTTAAATTAAAAATCTGAAAAAAATCAGGAAAGTACTTTATAAGTTGCATAATTCAAACAGAATATCAACAGAGCTTAAATTTTTGTATTTTAATATATTTTTGCATTTTTATTTTTTTGAAGGCATATGAATGGTAAAAAGGACATGTGGATGACACAATGGGAAATTTAATGACATAATGGATATGTGAACAATACAATAGGTATATTAATGAAATTTTTTAACCTGTAAACTGTTAGACAGGATTTTTAAACATTGTACTGTGATAGTTATTATGTTATATTAGGTTGGAACTAGGCTTACTTTAGGTTGGAGCTTTAAATTGGGGCATGTGAATGACATAAGAAAAAGGGCATGTGAATGACAAAACACAAGTAATGTGTTCTCAAAAAGTCATTTCTGCGTATTTTTCGGTTCACTTCGAATAAGAGCCTACAAATGTAAGCTTTAAGAGTATCCATTATCAAAATTTATTTACATATACATTTTACTTGCATTCTGCAGGGCATGTTAATGACAAAGATGAAAAACACTTGCCTTGAAAATTGAGTTTAGATTGCTTTTAATCAAGAAGTAATTGCAGAACAGCAAAATTAATCTTCAGCCAGGAATAACAAAGTTCCATGCTTCATTTAAAGATGTGTTGCCAGATTTTGAAATGAAACATTTCAGAGAAAAATATCTATACTTTTCAGACATGTTGATGACTGATAATCACTGGGACAAAGTTTAGATTAATTTTTAGTAATATTATTTTCACATTATTTTGCTTTTTTGTTATTTACATCTTGCACACATACACATTTATAAATAACTCTTTTTTTTTACATCATATTTCATAGATTGTGAAAATTTTGTCTACAGGACAGGGCATGTGGATGACATTTCAATGTAATATTTTATTTTTATGTGATTATTAATTAATTATTGACATTGTTGATAGTCAGAAGTATAGAACAAAAGACGCATAAAAATATTCCCAAAAGAGTTTTATTTGTAACTAGCTGTGGGGCCCGGCGTTGCACGGACTTTAAAGTAGTGATGAAAATTTAAACAAACTACTCGCCGTCAAGGCGGTATATAATGATATATAACCGCCAAGGCAGCTCGCCTTTAAAGTAGCGAGGAAAGTTTCAGCAAACTACTCGTCGCCAAGGCGACTCGCCTTTAAAGTAGTAAGGAAAGTTGAAACAAATTACTCGCTACCAAGGCGACTTGCATTTAAAGGAGGGAAGAAAGTTTTAGCGAAACCGGTTTCGAAAAACTACTCCCCGCTAAAGCGGCTCGCTAAAAACTTAAGCGCATAAGAAACGCATAAGAAATATGCGCATAAGAACGCATCTAAAACGCATAAGAAAGTCAATCGCATTATTTGCACATGCTTCCTCAGGAATAAAAACAATGTCAAGTAGCATATATTTAACACTCTCCCTAATAAACAAATACAATTCCCTCCAAAAACAAATATTTCCAAACCGCTCTCTTCCTGTAACATTAATTGCAAAATTCCAAACAAAAAAGTTGTTTTAATATTTAGATCGCAGACAAAAAAAATCCCTGCTAAAAACATGAATTACAATTTGATTTGAAACACATTTTCAAAATGGTACCAGAAAAAAAAATATAAGTCATTAAGTAGGCAGGAATTCAAGTGAAACACGGACGATCGCATTATTTGCCTTGTTGAAACGCCGTAAAATGAAATGCTTTTAAGGCAGGAATTCAAGTGAAACACGGACGATCGCAACTCACCAATGCAATCGCAAATTCCAAAATTTGGATTCAAGTGAAACGAATTCACTTGAATTCGACTTACAGTAGCGGTTGCAATATGCGATCGCCTCGAAGCGACTGCAATGGTGTTTCACTTGAATTCGGCCCTAAGAAACGAAATGAAGAAAAGGACACCAACAATGAATTTAAAAGATGTCGCCATAGCAACGCAATAAAACGTTAATAGTTTGATCAGAAAAGAGGTTTTCGAACTCAAAGTTCAAACGCTTGCAACTTTTTTTCTAGTGGAGATAAAAGCTTGGTTCTTCGACTGTAAGTCGAATCAATTCTGGGGTTAAAAATATCACTCTATCCAATGGCGTAAAAATCAAAACTGTGGAATAAATAGTTTATTTTTTATTGATGGTTTTAATGAACCAAGTATTGCAAGAAATCGGGTGAAGCCTTGCAAAAGGCAAGTTTAAAAATTGAATAACTCGTGTTGTGTTTAAGTTAGAGAATCGGAACAAACTGCATAGGACGGACAAAATTTTTCTGCTTCCAACGATATATAACATTAATATGTGCAAGTAATTTTTAACCCCAGTATTTGGCGATTTATGGGAAAATTGCCTTGAATTCGAATAAAAAACGAATCGCTCATCGAATCTTTTCAAACTATAGCCTAAAGTCTTTCTGGATAAATGGACTATTCAACACAAAAAGAATTTTTCAAATCGAACCAGTAGTTCCTGAGATTAGCGCGTTCAAACAAACAAACAAACAAACAAACTCTACAACTTTATATCTCCACTAGCGGTACCCGCACGGCTTTGCCCGTGGTATAAAATTAAAAGTTCATTTGTAAAATAATTGATATATCAGAAAAAATGCTCTATTTTACTTTTATTCAACTATAATTCCTTCAAAGTGATATAAAGATCTGATATGGACCCCACACTACTTAATTTTACGTGTAAATTTCTTAGTAGATGCCTTAAGTGCTAAAATAGTGCTTGGAATGAGCAAGATAACAATTCAAACATTTGTAGCCCTAGTTTGCTACGAAACAATGCAAAAAAATATTTTACAATGATTAATCTCCTAAAGATCGTCGTTTTTAACATCATTCAGTGGATTTTTCGCAAAATATCGCCAACAGCGCCAAATTGAACCTAAATAAAAAAAAAAAAAAAAAAAAATTTCGCCAATTTGGCGTCAAATATTTGGCGATCAAAAGCTTGGCGATATATCTCCAAGTGGTCGCGCCAATTCATATCACTTTTGTTTACCAATTCATATCACCTTGCATTGAAAACACTGATTTACCCGATAAATGGGGTAAAACACCCCCTTAGAACATTCGAATGCAACCCCAAGGGAGATGGACAAAAATAAGCCAAAAGAGAAAATAAGAACAGTTTTGTTGATAACAGAAACCAACAGAAATCTTACCAAAGTTTAAAAGAAGAAGAAAGTTTTCTTTCCCAGCTTAAAAAACAAAACAATACATTTTCCGAAACGAAACACTTTAAAAAAACGATGCAATATCGAAATTGATACGATATTTCGTTAATCTGTGCTTTAGGTACCCTTTTCTCGCTAAATGAACGATAGGCGCGCCAAGCGTGGTAACCCTAGCTATTTTGCGTAGTTGACTTTTTGAAAACGCGCCAAGCAGGGTCCCAAAGCATCTTCACCGGGAAAAAGACAGGGTTGCCAGAGAATTGGAACAAAAAATACTATACCTCCTCTAAAAAAAATATTACAAAATACTACTGTTTCCAAACGTTGCCAAAATCAATGTTGCTGAAATGCGAAATCTATGAAAATGGAAAAAAAAAATCCGCCAAATCTTTTATTTAAGTCATTAGTTTATTGGAAACAGGGTTGCCAGAAAAATACTACGCTCCTTATTTGGGCCGAAAAAATACTACCGTAGAATCAAAAATACTACGTCTGGCAACCCTGGAAAAAGAACGAAACAAAAATAAGTATGAACACGTAACCATAGTAACAACATGAAAAGTTGATTTCCGTTGATAAAATAATTCTTTTCATCTCTCTTTTCAAACAAATTTTATTATCGAGCTGAACCATTTTAGAATCGTTTGGCTTGCTTTACTGAAGGTAAGCCTTGAATTTCGGGATTCTAAAAACAATTGTTACAGCTCTCCTGATGATCGTAGAAACTTCGAAAAAACTTCATTTTGTGCAGAAAATTCCAAGCTTTCGAATGACATAAGACTTGAAAATGTGTGTGAAATATTTCTTCCCTATTTTATCGAATTTCCGCTAAGAATTCGAATAGAAAAAGAACGAAATGGAATTTTCGAAAAATCGCTTCGAGGTGCAAAACTACATGCTACAAACTAATTTTGTGCCAAGTGGCATGAAAATCGACCGAACGGTTTTGGCGCTACGCGCGTAACAGACAGACAGAAGGACAGACAGAACCACCTTCAGCTTTATTATTAGTAGAGATATATTATTTCTCTAAGCCGAATCCTATACCCGGTCGAAACTCGCTCATTTCTTTATCGAATTGCAAGAAAATTTATGATTTTGAAGCTTATCCCGCGGGCTATTGACGAAAATTAGACCCACCCTCTAAAAAGTGTCGGTTCGTTTTTTATTCGAACTTCAATTTTTGGGCACAAAATTGACTCTATCTAGCGAAATAATTGTCGTATCGTCTCCATTTTGATTTCATTCGAAAGATTAAAAAAAATGCGTTCTTTAGAACGTTTCTCCGCTAGCGCTGCGTAACGAGAATCTCGAAAATCCACGTTTAAGCGACTTATAAGCGATTGAAGTTTGAAAAAGTTAAATTTTTTGCTCAACTGTCAAAATCGTTACATTGTTGTTCAAATCAATTTTAAATGCGACATTTCAAGCCAAGGCTTATCTCGGTAAACCTTAATTGTAACTTTTATTGTTTCAAAATACTATGATAGTTTTGCGATAACGTTAGTATTTAGTTTAGTAGTAGCCTTGGGTATTTGATTTTAATATAGGGTATCACTTTTGTAGTAGTTGTAAAGTGAACGTGTCTTTGATCTCTTTGAAAAGTTGTCAGAACGACGGCAGTAGATGGCGATGTTGTGCAAATGAAGCCAATAAAAATTGTCGTATTAAATTTTAAGTTTAGAGTTTTTTTTTTTTTTTTTTTTTTTGCGGAATTCCGCACGGGTCACCTAGTATTAGTAAAGATTAAAAACAACAAGAGCAATCAGTATGGAACACGAATTTGCCCATTTTTGTAGAATCACCCATGTGCTATTGATTTTTTTACCTGGACATCGCTCCTACACACACACGCACGCACGCACACACACAC
>JAXGGA010010920.1:0-44714 GCA_038373865.1 Uloborus plumipes
GTGAAAAAAATAGTTCTTAGTACGTAATTTTCTCTCTTTTTCCATGTTTTACGATGCTATCTAGAAAAACTTCCAATATGATTAGAGATCAAAATACTAAAGACTTAAGCTCCTGCAATTTTTTTTTTTTGTAGCCAGACAAAAAAAAAATCAGTATTTACATGTCAGTATTTACTTTCTAAAAACATTTGGTTCTGAAGGAACTAGTTGGAAAAGGATTGTGTCCAAACCTTCAAATGACCTATGCATCTTTAGACTTGTGTAATAAACGTGGCTGGGTGGGAAGGGAAAAGGCAGAATGACACCAGCGAAATGCAGCTACTCTCCTTGTGGTCGTTCCGGGTTCAGTTAAATGGTAACGAACTATAATTGCATTTACAACTAAAAGCTGGATTTTGCCTATTCAATGCAAAAAAAAAAAATAGAATCTGGATTATAAAAGAATTGTTGCAATGTGCCAAAAATGGTAAAAGTCAATTTTTGGTTAATTTCACGGAACTTTACGGTTTAGGTACGAACTTAATACTGAATAGAATGTAAATAATTTTGAAGATGCATGAAAAGAGTGTTAAAAGGAGGCATTTTAATGGCAGGGACCGCGCTAAACGTTCGCCACCTCGCCAAATGCGATAAAATAGAAAATTCGGCGAAAAAAATTCTGATTTGGCTAAAGTATTGGCGAATGGAAAATTGTCAGAAATTTTCACTTGGGGGAAAAATACACTTGTTACATTAAAAAAACAAACAATTAAAATTCTTTGACTAAAACTCTCGAAGTTTGGCTAAGACTTTTGAAATTTGGCTAATTTACTGACTAACAACTTAAAATCCTTAGCGCGGTCCCTGAATGGTTATAGAACAAAAAATAAAATGTAAAACTGTATGAGAACTTAAATTAGTTCTTAAATTTTCTGCAAAAAAAGGGGGGCTTCTGAATCCTAAAGTACTACCGATAACAAAAATATCAAGTTGTATGAAGTGCAGGCTCTACCATGAGGTTGGTTGTCAATCCGTTATAATTAATGAATGCATCAGTTTCGTATGTAACAAGCTACTGCCCCACAATGAACAAAATCAAGACATATTTCAGATAGAAAACTTCCTAAATAAATATTTTTTTAAACAAAATGCCAAAATTTGATGCAAACTTTGAAAGTTTCCTGCGAACGGCGTTCCTCTATATTATCTGGGCTTGTGCACAGCCTTTATTAATTCACGTGAAACAGTTTTATGCAATGATCACATTGCAGAATATTAAAGAGATTCAGATTAAAAATTGAAAGAAAGCAGTAGCAAGGTTCGGATAGCCAACTAACAGCTAAACTGCACTTTTCACTATCTCTAGTCTTTATCTAATTTATTTTTTACCTTTTTTTGTTGAAGAAAGAGCCTGCTACTTCTCAGTTTTTGATACTGGTTAAAAATTAATTAAAATCCATGTTTCCTAAACATTTGATGTTTTCTTTACAACAAATTGTGTAGAATACATTTATGCAATCAATTTATTAGGAAAAAGCTGCTAAATTACTTGTTCAACACAGAAAATAATCTTTAGTTAAGAAATACAAAATGAAAACTCACAAAGGAGCTTAGTTTCACTTTATTCACATTTACATGGAAATTGATAATTTTTGAAAGTCATGAAGGAAGATCAACCAAGCAAGCCAAATTCCCTGTACCTGGAATTAAATCAAAAAGCACATTTAGATACGGATAGTTTATATTATTGCACAGATTTACATTTTAAAAAATGCATTGCCCTCAGACTCAATATGAGCATAACAACTTATACTGAGCTGCCATTTTTTAACAACACTGAGTCAAAGACTCATATGAGAGCAAGGATGTAGTCATCATTGGGCATTCAAATGATTTGAGGCCATGTACAACTAGTGAAAGAGAATTAATTTGCAATATCCCCGTCACCCTCAGCCCTAAGATTTTAGGGAACAAATTTTCCACATTTTAATCCACTTTTCAGAGAGCTGGGTGTATCATCATAAGGTGTTAGGGAAATGTTCAATAAAATTCTAACTGAAAATATATGAAATAAGTTTTAGAACATACTGATTTCTCATTTTTTAAAAACACAAAATAGAAGAAACTTTTATCGGTTTTAATCACTAAATACTTATTTTTCTTAAAGCAACTAACTCAATAACTGCACATATAAATTATATTGCAATGAACAGTCACTAAACATCAAATGTTGGAGGAGCGTTCCATGAAAACGCTTTTACTTTGTCCACCATGTGACTCAGATATTTCATTAAAAAGCAGTGATTATAAAAGGTGATGAACCAAGTTTTTTTTTTTTTTTTTTTTTTTTGCCTCAGAAGTCCCACATCATATGGTGATTTCTTTTCCATCAAAATTTTGTTCATTACCCTTTAAAATCATTACTTTTTAAGGAAATACAAGAGTCACACGTGGACAAGATGGCAACTTTTCAGTAGACCACTACTAAGACCTAATAATTCATTCCACATGAAACAAGCAAATCGGCTGTGACACACATCACAGATTTCAATGAAAATTTTTATTCAAGTAAATCATACATATCTATGAGGAAATGCAAAGTATTAAAGTTTAAAAACTGTTTGTTGCTTTGCTATTGACATCAGAAATTGAGGCTTAAACTAAGCCTAAATTTTCAGAGTTCATAACAGCCAGTTTGTGACTTAATAACTCCATAAATTATAAACATACATTTAAAACAACAATATCTTTTAGGAAAGAGGAATGTCGAATTTATTTGGAGCTTTTATTAATTCTGAGATATGGACAAAGATTGAAATCTTGCCAATGTACTTCACATTTCAAACTACCTTACTTGCACCCTCTAAGGCATACCTGAGGATCAATTTTTGTTTGATTCTGCTCATTACTTTTTGAGATATAGCAGACACAAGTAATTAGAATACACCTTGGATTTCTCAACCCCCTTTAAGATATTGATCCAAAAATTAAATCAGCACCTGTACACTATAGGGTCAACCAAAAGACCCATTTTTGTTTGATTCCGCCTGTTACTTAATGAGATTTAGCAGTCACCCATTTATGTGTTTTTTCACAGTAGTCTGCCACCACTTTGGAATCCGCCTGGACGTCCACCATTCTGATTTTTTAATCGTACTAATCAACCACTTAAATATATCAAAAAATCAGCTTTGCTAAAAATAATGTAAATTTTCAACTTTTTTTCAGTCCGTACTGGATGTCTGCCATTGTGATTTATCAATAGAACTAATTAACATCTTTAACATATCAAAAATCAGCTTAGCTAAAATGACAGATTTTCGTCTTCTTTTTGGCACTTTTCGTGCTCTGCTGCCCCTATAGGAACCAGCTTTCAGCTTAACGAGTGTCCATTCCGTGAAAGGCAGGTATAGGACATTGTCTGAAGAAAAAAAAAAGAAGCTTGCTATAAAATACCCTAAGTCTGCCGGCCACTGGCTCTTAAGACTACAATAGTTGGTCTAATTGCCAACACAACTAAGCTTATTATATATGTTATTAGCATGATTGAACTTATTCATAACTCTATTGCTTTCAGTAATTTAAGGTGCTAGTTACTGGAAGCTATGTATTCTATACTAAAATATGTCTTAGAAAATTAATTTTGACCTCTGCACCTAAAAACCTGAAAAAATGTGAACAATAATTTGGTTAACATCTGAAAAGATAGTTGAATGCTTCATTCTGCCAAATGTAATCAGAAAGTTTATAGGAATAATTTTTTTAAAAAGTTTGTTACTTTGAAACTCTGTTCTAAGTACAGGGTTCCTACTCTCATTCAAAAAAATTCAGACTTTTTAAGAAAATTGAAGGATCACAAGTCTACCACCGTTATTCACAAACACGAATAATCCTTCAATGTTGCCACTGTTGAAGATTATCCCAGGATTCGCACGAAATCGTTATTCACAATCGCAAAAGGAGGATTATTCCTGCCTACAAGCAGCGAAATATAGCCTCAAATCTGAGCCGCCAATATTGACGGTTTAATTCCGCGATTATACTCTCTACCACACGTTTTACATGTAGGAAAAGACAAACATGGCGGATATGATGTTTTTATTTTGAAATATCCCTCTGATTCCGAACTTTTCTTGCGAAAATAGCCTGTAATATGCATCTTAGGACGAAAAAGTAGCGGTAGAAAAATTCAGAAACATTTTTGAGAACTGAATAGGTTCTTGGTGGCCCAAGATGGACACTGTTGAAATTTCTCACTTACAGTGAGTTTTTAACTGATTTAAGTACCTTAAAATTAATATTTTTGAATGAAATTTTTTTTGAAGATGCAGTTTACCAAGATATATATGGGTGAATATCAGGAAAAGTGCCAATTTGACCAGGGAAATTTTCAATTTTTAAAGATACTCAGAAAATTAAATTAATTGGGTATTTCAAATACACATTAGTAACAATATTTTTTAAAAATTCGGGGCATGGTCAAAGTGAACATGTACCCTTCTTTTAGGGGGGTTGTCTTTGAGCGTTACCGACATGATGAGAATGCTACCGAACTGATAAATATTACAGATTTTACACTTAGTGCACAAAAGTAAACACTTTCACTACCTTTTATGTTTAAAAACAAAATAATTATTACTTAGAATATAATATTTTCACAGCCTGAACACTTTTTTGTTTTATAAATAAAATTAGAGACTAATTAAAAGTTAGTTAAAGTCTAAATAAGTGCGACAAAGTTTTTTTCAAACAGATAAATAGGTCAATAGTTAAAAATAAAGATAAAATGAAATTCTTAACATAATATATAAAAACGAAATTAAATCAAGACAGTCAGAGTTTGGCGGGGGAGGGAGATTTTCACTAAACTGTTCTTAAGTTTTCCATTTTAAAACAAAATTATATTTTTGGGTGCAGTAGTTAGAAATGAAGGTCGGAATATTGATGTAAACGAAAAGAGGGTGAAAAAAGGCAATAATTTTGTTTGAAAACTCAAATTTGGCGGAAAAATTAATGTTTTTGAAGCATTTAAAAAACAATGAATAAACTGCTAAAATGGGAAAATTTAGCAGAAAACACGATGCACTTGAATCTACCTTTGTACTTTAAAACTCAACAAACTCATAACACGAAGAAAAAATTGCGAAAAAACATCGGTAACGCACGCATCAGTTTCGTAACAAATACCTTCTACTTCGACGCTGCCGACATGACAAATTTCCCGCAATATGATAGCTGAACATTCCTAATTGAAGATTCGAAAATGAAAACACCTTATTATGTCCATGACAATAGGTTTCTTTTCGATTATGCAAAAATAAATTGAAAAATTACTTTATTTTGTGTCTTAAATTCCGCTGCCGACATGACACTTCATTTGGTAGAAACAGATAAGTCAAGATTGAAAAAATCTTACCTATAATTTAATGCAGCCGAAGTGAAAATTTTCCATCGGAACTAAAACATCACATATTAGAGCTTCTCCCAGCGTAATTTTTTGGCGCCAAAAAATGTTTTGTCTAGAATTTATCATTCCAGAAGTTGGTTCACTCGTCATGTTATGAAAACTAATGACAAGCATAAATTGCCTTTTTTTATCGATCTAAATTCATTTTATCTAAAAGTCAAGAGTTAAACGTCATAGATGAACATAAAACGCGTTATTTTCTTTTGTATTTGTTTCTGCTGCGATGTTTTATAATCCACAGAATTTTTTTGAACTTTGCGATTCGAATGTGTGACGCGCTGCCGACATGACATTGAGGCAATAAAAAGAGTTCTGTTGTCACAAATTAAAGTAAAACCTGAAAATTTTGTCATGGATTGTAAGTCCGACGCAGTTTACTGTATGGGAAAAGAAAAATTTTTGGTTTTTATTTGAAAGTGCTTGAGAAATTCATTTGTGACTCAAATTAGCACTTTTCCTGATATTCACCCATAACATACATAAGTTGTGGAAAGCTCTGATGGTTAGAAAAAAATATAAAAAATAACAAAGATCTGTCTGCTTCCGGAAAACATTAGCGGCCATGATGGGCGACTAGGAATCATGGGAATGTCGTCAACGTCACCTGATCAAAAGCCGCCAATGAGAGAAGCTTTTACATCTGTGTCTAGAAAATCTCTCGATTCATCTATCCGAGGTTGGTGAATAAGAACGGTGGCCTGATCTGCAACAGACGATAGATCAATCCTGGAATTATTCCGCAGCCAATTCGTGATTGTGAATAAGGCTGTACATATTTCACACATGATAAATTTTATAAAGATTGGATTACATATAAAATGAAACTGGGTGAGTTTCAGGGTCAGATGCAATCAGATTTTAAAACAAAAAATTTGGCAAGTAGGAAAAAGGTTTTTGATTTATTTTTTAAGAACTTTTCAAGAACTCAACAATTGCGCTTTTCTTGTGTCTCCCAAAAAATCAAAGCCTTAAAAAAAGTTTGCTTTAAGTTGGAAACCATTTATGAAAGCAAATGGTATTTCTCAGAAAAGCTTTCTTTCTCCTTTATTTCGCCAATTAACTGAAAGAAGAATCTTCTAAATTCCCAGGAAAAACAGTTGTAATTCCTGTCACCTAAACTTGCATACCGGACCAGCAGAATAGAATATTTCAGTTTAACCTTTAGGAACCGGGTGGTACCATAAGTCTCGTCTAGTTTAGAGGACGGGATTGAAATTTTCACTCAAACCCTTTGGAGCCGGAGATTTTTTTTCACGGTTTCATACATCTGGTACGACAGCTTATACCTTCTGTTTTCAATAGAAAAGAAATCTGGCTAACTGCCGTACTACTTGGGTCAAAAGAAAAATTTCTACATGAACAGCTCGGATCCAAAAGGTTAAGATAGTTTCGAAAATTACTTTTCACTTTCTTTTGTATTGATTCTACGACTTTTACTGAGTGAAATACAGCAGGTAGGTGTCATACAGAAAACATACGCTCCTTATGGCACTGCCTTAGTACAGAAACTATTTGCTTGATTGCACAAATCAAGATTCACATCAAAGAAAGGAAGATCAACTATACACGTATCCTTTCTACAGTGAATCGAAAAGATTAGAAACTCTATGGGGAATGAGAGGGATTGGAATGTACTCTTATCTCGCGGTAGCTAAGTTCATTTTCAATCCCTATTTAATGTAGGCACCTTTCTGACATTTAAAATGTACTTACATTTTAATCTCGCAAACTTTAATAAAAGTGATTAGCACAATTGAAGAGAAAAACCAACGTAAATATATCATAAATTAGCAATAATTGTAGTAAATTTTATGCCTCTTATTAATTTTAACTAAAAATAATTGTTATAATGCATGAATACGTTCATTTTCCCTTTATGCTCACGTATAACTTACTTGTATTTTGGATGGATAACTTTTTAATGACCTTGGTTATATCGCGCTTTTTCATTGTCTCCTGAAAAACTTGATATAACGAGAGGTTACTGTTTTTTTTAATCCTTCTCATGGAAGTATTGGAAAATCAAGTACTTTTCCAAGGCCCCTAGTTGTCAAAATAAAATTCAAGGATTTTCAAGAGTGTGGAACATTGAAGTATCATCAATCATGCTTGAGTTTTAATTCTTATTATCAATCGGTACAATTTCAAAAATAATAAATCTTCAGCCCTAAATTAGCTTAGGGAACATATTTTCTTTATAATACATTTCAGAGAGCTGGGTGAATCATCATAACATTACAAGTATAACATTTAAGCAGACTTAATTTCCATATAGTGACAGGATTAAAAATTTATTTTTATCTGAAACATCTTTCATTGTTTTTTGTCATACTAGCTGGCATAGTTAGTGTTTAATTTTTGGGGTAGCATACAAAAGAATTAGTAGAGGTAGAGGATCATTAAAAACTTCAGTAGAGGAGAAAATAGGACAAACTTTGACTGTGTGTCTGAATAAATAATTTAGAGTTTATATCATAGAAACAAGTAGTAAACCGAGCAATATCACTTTATAATAGTTGGGGAAAAAAGAACAGAAGCATTGAGTGAAACTAACAATGGGAGTTATCTTCAGCCCTAAAATAGCTTAGGGAACAGATTTTCTTCAAATAAACACTTCAGAGAGCTGGGTGAGTCATCACAAGATAAGAGGAAATAAAAACATACCAACACATAAATTCTACACTGTATACATTTAATTATATATTAGTAGTTAAAAAAATCTTCAGCCCTAAATTAGCTTAGGGAACAGATTTTCTTCAAGAAATACTTCAGAGAGCTGGGTGAGTCATCATAAGATTAACAAACTTTACATTTAGAAGAATTTTAAAACCATTTTTACTGCTATAAAATAATACTCAATACTGCCTACTTTTTACTATAAATTAGCAGATAAAACTAAAAACAAATAATCTTCAGCCCTAAATTAACTTAGGGAACAGATTTTCTTCAAGAAATATTTCAGAGAGCTGGGTGAGTCATCATAAGATTATAACAAACTTAAATTTTACAATGGAATTTTCAATCATTTTATTCTTATTACAAAATAATACAATGCCTACTTCTCATTGTAAATTAGCATAACTAAAAACAATCTTCAGCCCTAAATAAACTTAGGGAACAAATTTTCATCAAGAAACACTTCAGAGAGCTGGGTGAGTCATCATTAGATTTTTGGATTCAAGCTTTATAACTAAATAACACAGACCAGGGGTCAATCCAGAATATTTGAACAAGGTCCTATTTTTGGAATTTTGTGAAACTAATTCGCAATTTTGTGAAAAACAGTTACGGCAAGAAATATTCACGATCATTCTTTAAACTAGGATTTCTTTGAAGGGTAATGTTTTGAGTGACTGAATTTTGTGAAGGGTCCTTTAACGTAGGGGTGCAGTCTTTTTCAGTGAAGGGTCACATACGTAACCGGAGTTCTATTGGAGGGCTGCATGCATTAACAAGAACTACAAATAATTTTTTTAAACTTTTAGATCAAAAAATATCTATTCGCTATGTGGTACTGTCAGCCCCGTTTAAACGAATAATGTTAGTTACAAGAAATTTTATTCGATTAAGTGGGAAAACGTTACACGATTAAGCAGGGTCAAAGTACAAAAGCTAAAAAATGTCATTTCGAAAAATACGTTTCAATTCATGCCCAGCATGATTTATATTGTGCACTACTTAGGAAACAACAAGAAATATCTTAACCTGAAAGCCGATGCTGAAAAATAACAAGTAAACCCCAAAATTGCGATTTACACGTGATAGAGAAAAAACATAAAATATGCTACAATTGCAAAGCATTTAACATAACAAAGTCAAATAAGCAGGATTTTTAACATCCAAAATTTAAATATAAGTCTTAAGCTATGAAATATTAAAAAATATGTAATATTTTTCAAAATGGCATTGTTCTTTTTAAAACTTTTTTCATGTCTTGGTTATTGTTCTAAAAATTCTTAGGTCTGCTGAACCAGAGCCTAGTAAACTATAAGGGTCTGGTGTCCACTAGTAAGTAATTGAAATTTTCAGGTCTGCTTTTTCTACCCTAGGTCCTGAAATCTTTTTCAAACAAATTTTGGAGCTTTTTTATTTGGTGTGTCTACTTTAAAATATAATTAGGAAAACCATTTACTTTTTCTTTCTCTCTGAATTAAAACGAAACTTTCTGGGGAAAATTTTTTGTTTCAGCACAAGAAAAAATGAAATCCACTCGAGGGCTGCAGATCGCTACGCGGCGGGTCGCAGGTTGTGCACCCCTACTTTAACGGATCTATTTAATTTCTCTCTAGATTGATCCCTGCAGACAGACACACATGTGCAAGCCGTTAGCAGATAGATGCATTGCTTAATAATTGTTAACAGGGTGTAAAAAAGTTAAAAAAAAAAAAAAAAAAAAGACATACCAATACAACTTTTTAATTGATCTACATACATAAGATTACTTTTGTATGCGTATGTCCGGGGTAAACTTCATAACTACTGGACCGATTTTAACCATTTTTTCACCGTAGATAGCTGCAGTAACAGGGAGCAGGATAAGCTATAATTTATTTCTAAAAAGCTTAGTTTAAAAAAGTTATTATGGAAAATAGTAAATTTCATATAGTTTCCCCATTAAATGATTAAATTTTCAGTCCATTGTTGAAAACATTTGTTGCCTGGTAACAACAATATTAATGGTGATCATAATGAAAATGTGAACCAAGGCTTCTCTGGAGCAAGTATAAAATGTATTGCTTTCTTAGGATTTTTAGATTCATCTATGCCAATAATCGCTAACGAGACTAAATAAAAAGATAATTGATTATGGCAACAGTTAGAGAACAGAAAATGTTTAGAGTCAAAAAATTTCTAAGTTAGGTACATAAGATGTTTTCACCAATGTAGTCACAAGGATATAAACTAATGATGGGACTTATTTTACGTGTAATGTTTGGAAATACTTGACTCCAGTGCCATTGATTTTACAGGGTGCGATTGATTTTACAGGGTGCGACAGAGAAACTTGCTGATTTTAATTGGATGCTAATTAGCAAGTAGTGGTCAGAAAGGAGTGGAAAGAGTCATTTTAAAGAGAGGGTCATGAAGTTTTGTTATCTCATAGTTTAGTTGTCGCCATGAGTTGGACAAAGGAGCAACGAGCGTTCGCCACCGAATCTTACTTTTCAAATAATCTTTTGGTGGTCGCCACTTAACGTGCCTACCAAACTCGGTTCAAAATCCAGCTCGTTGTTCCCATTCCTGGCTGGGAATCAACTGTTTTGTGGGTGAAAACATTCAGGGAAAGTGAGAGTGGTAAACAGAGGCCCAGGCGGTCAACGGATTTCCAGAACTCTATAAAACGTCGAAAAAGTGAGGGAGTCGTTTTTGTGCTCTCCCAGGCGTTCGGCGCGTAAACACGTTGTTGCTTTGGGGATTTTTGATTGGACACTGAGACGAATTCTTCACAACGAACTCCAGTTTCATCCCTACAAATTTGCTGTGGTTCACCAGTTGAGTGATAACGTCTCCTTGAAAGGTGACGTGCCGTGGCCGGCCCACTCTTCCGATTTGACACTCTCTGACTATTTTTTATGGGGGTATCTCAAATCGATCATTTACAACGACAAGCCTTGGACCCTGCAACGCCTGGAGAACAACATCCGGCTTGGTATCACCAACATCCCATCAGTCGATATCCTCGAAAGAGTGCAACAAATCTAGGGTACATGAGTGCATCATTAACAGGGGCCGTCATTCTTCCGGATGTAGTTTTTAAATCTAACTAATATAAAAATTCAGAATGGGTACCATATCTTATAAAAAGTAGTAAACTGATACATGATGTACTTTTCCCTTAGTTGACTTTTCAAGTCTGCAAGTTTCTCCGCCACACCCTGTACCAAGCTTACAACATTTCCGATTTACCTAAACATTATTTGTAGCTTGCATTTGTATTTAAGGTGTGCAACAGTTTTTTAGTTTGTCCAGTCAGAAAAAATTGCCATTGTTTACAGAAGTAGCCATTGTGTGTATAGATATGCACTTTAATGTTGAAAAATTCATGAACGAGTGTCACTAAAATGCCATACCCCCGGGCAGGGCCGGGTATCCGGCTAGTTAGCTTATAAAGGATGTTTTTTTTAGAGGTATAGAACTTTGAAATGGAATAAAACAAAGCTGATTTTTTAAATTGACATGAAATTTATTTTACCCAGTGATTAGAGCACCGAACACTGGAACTCCATTCCGGATCAGGGCTCGAAAAATCTTTAAAATTTTACATGCCCTGCCGCACATGTTTGTCTAAAAAGTACATGCCGGAATAAAATTTTTACACGCCCAATTTTATTTTTGTTGTTTATAAATAAAAACATTTGAATTTGTCGTACAGTGTTAAGAGTTAAGACGTTGATTTCCAAGCTACAAAACATAAGTAGCATATGAGCTGGGCTAAAAACAATGTACCTGTCAATTAGCTTTTACTTTCACTCCTTCTCAGAAGTCAAATATCCATTTTTATGTCATTTTAAAAGACAAATTCTAATCTGGAGGAAAACAGCAAATCACATACAAGCTAACTCAAATTCTATTCTGTTAACTAAAATAATATGCTACAAATTATCATTATCTCCTACTTGGGCAGTCAACGCGTTAATCAGACAAAATATTAAATTAGCAATTTTGTATTAAGAATTATTTTAATCTTAATATATATGGTTAATTTTTTTCCAAAATGCGAAATAATAAAGTTTAGGAAAGGAATATTTGATCGTAAAATTTCATGGCCAGCTGGGCATGTAAGGATTGAAGATTCATGCCCGATCAGAAATTTTACATGCCCCGGGCATGTCGGGCAATATAATTTTCGAGCCCTGGTTTCGGGCCCATTCACCGAAATCCGGGGCCTTGCTAGGCGATCGTATGGCTTCATGTTGAAATGCCAAACCAAACTAAGCATAAATCACTTGACAGCTGACAAAATGGCCGTCAGTCAAAAAAGTGTTGCCAACTGAAAGTTCTACACTTCTAAACAAAACACCCTTTACTTAGATATCAGTGAGCTTGAAATTAAAGGTGTTAAAAATTTCGTAACATCTTTCAACATGCACTACACGGCCAGCTCGTTTATTCCAAACATGGAATATTGCATGTTTCTGTCTTAGCCCTTGCTTAGGGCACTTACTTGCTTATTTTTCAACGTCTTCATCATTCATCACTTTCAAGGATTATGTTATTTGTCTTAAGTGCTAACCGAATTCCGGGGGGATGTGGGAAATATACTTATTGGACTTATACTTACAAATATGTTGCTGCTGCTCAAATGACATAGAAAAAGATAGTGAAGTGAAAGTGCTGCTTAAAAATTGAAGTTGTCTCAGCTACTTTCTTTGCATAAATGTAAGATTACTCTTCAATAACTCTGTCCACTATGCTACAAGTATGTCCACTGTTACAGAAGTATTTTAATTTTGATTTCATAATGAAAAAAATTAATTAAATGTTAAATTGCATTTAACTACACAATTCTAATATATTTTCAAGTTTTTATGATGTAAAATTACAATTATTATTATTTTTAATTTTGTATTTTTGAGTAGTATAACTAGCAATTATTCCCAAATGTATTTTTTTAAATGACATTTTAAAGCATTTGTATGAACGATGTGTTCATTTGTTTGCATCCGAAAATTGCAATTTCTGAATTTATTGTTGTTTTCAAATACGTAACAGAGTGGACAAAGTCTTTCATTACTGACAAAAAAAAACCCGAGAAAATTCGATATTAGTACCAATTGAGCTTATCTTTTACAGCTTAGATATGTTAAACCCTTTTGTTATTATTTAACATTTATATAGGACTAGAAGAATATTTTAAAAAATAGCCTGAAATGTACTACATGCTCATCGGAATCACCCAGTACCATAATTTAATGGTTTCACAAAAGGTACAGCATACCGCCCAACTCAAGAGCTACAACAATCTTTACTATCTTGCAGTAAGCATTTCTTAACAAATGATACATTTGACTATACAGCAATTAAGAACACACGGCGTGACAGTATACAAATGAAAATAACATGTCCAATAGGCATAAAAAGGTTAACTTACACTGATACTCTCTTACTCATGTCTCCATTACAACTGATTCTTCAGAATGTTTACCCTTTCCTTTCTCAGCCAATTGTTTTCCTTTCGCTCTCCTGTCGAGTAGCTGTTTTCTATCTCTGTCCATCTTAAGTTTCACAATTACTACCTTTGAAGGATGAATGCCAACATGAACAGAAGCTCCATTTGCTTTTTCCCGTTGTATTCTTTCAATATAAACGACATATTTTTTTCTGTAAACTTGAACAATTTTGCCTACTTGTTGACCCTTGTAATGGCCCCGAACAACTTGCACTTCGTCATCTTTCCTTATAGGCACACTTCGACTCCGTACTTTTGCCGCAATTCTTTCGATAATGGGGCACTCATAATTATTCGTCGAACATGGGAAGGTGCATTAAAATGCCTTTTACGATTTTTTCTGCGAGAAGCAGTTATTAATTTGTTCATCTTCATTTTTAATAACTTATTTTACACGTGCCAAACAGAGAAACGGCTTCACTCGGGGTGGCGTTGAGTTGTTAGCAGAAGAAGCACCAACAAAAACCAAAACGGTGTGCCAAACTCATAGACAAACAAAAATCAAAATATGAATTTTTTTAATATATTTTACCGTTAGTGGAAGACTTTCGGATACCATTTTTACTGATGGTGGTAAGTACCAAGGGAGTGGATAGCTTTAAAAGGGCCGCTATTTGTTGGGGACTAATGGATCCTATTCACATGACGTCATTGCGGGTCTTGGCAGTGACCACACCCGCTGCTGGGAGTGTAGTAGAAAAAAATACGTTTCTTTTGGCACCTATCAACAACACACATATCTTTTCAGCATAAAACTCTTATTTTAATTCAAAAAATAAGTCCTTTGAAAGTTTTTACTTAGGAATGATGAATGACTCATTTAATGCGAAAGATTCTCTTAATAAGAGTATTTTTCTGATTTAAAGTCTGTTAGCTCCTCAAAAGAAATTAGGGGAAAAGTCACATTCGTATCTTTTTCCATCCCTTTTCTTAGGCAGTAATTCAAGTGAAACAGGCGATCGCATATTGCAATCGCTACTGGAAATGAATTACATTAGAACGTTTCTTGATAAAAACATCGTGACGTCAGCGTGACGTTTGCCTATGAAAAACGAGCTAGATTAAACGTCACAGCCTACTTGGCGAATAAGAGGAGATCGCTGACTGCTTGTGAGCTCTTATTGGCTCCACCTAAGGCCTCTATATATACGAGCCGGCGCATCAAGATTAAGTTTCACCACTTTGGATCCAGCTCGTGTTTGTGTGTTCGAGTGGTTGTCTTTTCTGGCCAGTAATCGCGTTTTGGTAATTTTTCACTGTGAGCAATTATTAGCGGCACGTGGATTTGGCAAAGCTTAGCAATGTGCCAAAACTTTTTTCTGGTAACCCTACTCCGCAACAATGAAAATTTGAAAGTAAAAGTTATGGAATTGGATCCAAAGTGGTGAAACTTAATCTTGATGCGTCGGCCTGTCTATATAGCGGCTCTAGCTCCACCCGTAGTGACGTCAGTGCGATTAGCATTTATAGCGATTGCAACTCTTCCAAATTTGGGAATTTGCGATTGCAATGGTGAGTTGCGATCGTCCGTGTTTCACTTGAATTCCTGCCTTACAATTTTCAAGCAATCCCAAGCCGATAGCATGTTTACTATGTATATAAATACCATTTATATACTGCTGCCTAAGGCCCCTATATATACGAGCCGGCGCATCAAGATTAAGTTTCACCACTTTGGATCCAGCGCGTGTTTATGTGTTTAAGGCAGGAATTCAAGTGAAACACGGACGATCGCAACTCACCAATGCAATCGCAAATTCCATAATTTGGATTCATGTGAAACGAATTCACTTGAATTCGACTTACAGTAGCGGTTGCAATATGCGATCGTCTCGAAGCGACTGCAATGGTGTTTCACTTGAATTCGGCCCTAAGTGGTTGTCTTTTCTGGCCCAGTAATCGCGTTTTGGTAATTTTTCACTGTGAGCAATTATTAGCGGCACGTGGATTTGGCAAAGCTAAGCAATGTGCCAAAACTTTTTTCTGGTAACCCTACTCCTCAACAATGAAAATTTGAAAGTAAAAGTTAAGGAATTGGATCCAAAGTGGTGAAACTTAATCTTGATGCGTCAGCCTGTCTATATAGCGGCTCTACTGCTGCCGATTTGTTACTCATACGACAAAATTAATCTCTCTGAATAACTATTAAATAAAAAGTTATTCTCACCATCATATTAAAAATCGCAGGATTTCTTTTTTTCGGTCTTCTTCAAAAAAGATGAATTGTGTAGAGCTTTGTGTAGAACGTTTTGAAACTTTTTCGATTCTTAATTTTGCAATTTCCTTTTTATTTTGGATGCCATGTAATTGCTAATAAAATTCCTTGACGTGACCTACCAAGCTTTTAGATTTTTACGATTTGTACTATTGTAATAAGCGTTTTAGCTTGACAGTTTTTCGCCAGTATTTCCGCTTGATTAAGTTTCAGTTTGAAAACACTACGGAATAGCTTTTTAAAAAGTGCCGAGTTTTGGTGTGGGATTATTTTTTCATTTTGTTTTTTTATTCTATCGCATTTTAATTCAGAGGTGATATTTTTTTTTTAATTTAAAGCGCCGCGTTTCATTCAGGAAATATTTTTTAATAGTAGAAATTATATGTTTGTTTATTTATTTTTGTTATTTTCATACATGGGTGTGAATAGAACAAAAACACATAAAAACATAACAATTAGTAATTATTTATTTGATTCATTTTATACACAAAAACTTTTAATTATATTTCCTTTCACGAAATTATAACATAAATTCATATTGAAGCTTTTCAATTTGCCTCTAGGGAAAAAAGCGCCCAAATTCTTTATAAAAGATTAATAAGCGACCTTATTTTTCGGAGGTTAAAAATGGTGGTGCACTAATAAATCGGAAATAATCGGGAGTCGACAACTTTTCAGTTTGTACTGTATGTCAATCTTGGCCGATTAATTAGCTTAATGTAAAAAATATGTTTGCAATAAAATTACTTTGAGAGCTTAGAATATATGTAATGTAACTAACTATGCTTAATGAATTTTTGCCAATTAATTGGCATTTATTTTATTTGTTTATTTACTTATTTATTTGTTCATTTATTATTATTATTTATTTATTTTTTTAAACAATAACGATGTTATTTACTGCTTTCACTTCCCGTTGAATGGCATTTGCTCCTTTTCAGCATGAAGGAAGTGCGATAAATATCCTTAGAAAGCTCTTGCGAGAATGCGTAAAAATAGATCTGATGCAAAATCTCGTGAACACGATGATCAATATTAAAATAAAACTATTTAGGCCCTTTTATTATTTTTTGCTTTTTTCCCAAAGTCATTACGAAGTCAAGTAATCTAAACAAATTCATTTTCAGTAAGCTGACAATAAACGACTAAAGTACAAAACATAAAAATTTGCTCTCATATAGTTCAAAATTACTTACAAATTGAGATCTAACATTTTCTAACCATGGTGATATCATTAAAAAATTTTGCGAAATAAGTTTTCTCACCATTAATAGAATGAGGTCGCCGGGCATGAAAAGATATTTATGTACAAATTGAGGGACAGAATTGATAAATTTAATAATAAGGCAGAGAAGGTAAGTAATTTTCGTTTTTTTTTTTTCAGCAGAAACATAATGAACATTGCAGAAATTGAGCACAGTGAAATAACTTACTACACGAATACAGAACATAAAAAATAGCTTCATTTCAGTTGAAAGTAAATTTTGTAAACATTTTCCTGCAATGCGCAACAGCCGAAGCTTCGGTATTCGGCGCTTCGGCAAAATGCCGCTTCGCGCCATGTCAAATTTTAACTATGTTATGAGCAGCTCTGTGACAGTTAATTGATCTACAATCTAAAGTACTTCATGAAAAGAACTGCGCACAACACTTACCAACAGTTAACAAATCTATACTTATAATATAAGGCTGTAGAGTTTGTTTGTTTGTTTGCTCAAAGGCGAGCCGCCTTGGCGGCGAGTAGTTTGTTGAAGCTTTCCTCGCTACTTTAACCCTCTCGCTGCGTATGTTTTTAAATCAAAATAGGTTAAAAAATTGCGCATTTTTTTAATTACATATTTCAAATCTACAAAAATTTTAGACTTACAATATGCAAAAATTTTTTGTAAAAGAGTTTTTTTTTCAATATACAATTAGATCATAGAAAAAAGTTGTCAGAATATTGAATATTATTATATATTTCTCAGAAACGTGGACAACTAACGCCATTTGTTAGTCGGCATCTAAATAAACAATTAAACATTACAGAAAAGCCGAAATGAAACCATGAACGGGGAAAGAGCGGGTTGCACACTTAAATAGACGGCAAAAACGCTTAACCGCGATAATCGGGGGATACGCAAATTTTGCTACTTCTACGTTGCCCGTGGAAATCGCAGGATGCGCAGCGAGAGGGTTAAAGGCGAGCCGCCTTGGCGTCGAGTAGTTTTTTTAAACTTTCCTCATTACATTAAAGCCCGTGCAACGCCGGACCACGCAGCTAGTGACTAATATGAGGAAAAAAATGAGTACTTTCCCGACTAGTAAGAGTAAAAGTATTGTTAATTTCACTTAGTAGTTATACTGATAATTACACTAGTTCATATTTGAAAAAACAAATATTGGGGTCAATCATTGTAATGAAATTACTGCGTTGCATTGATTTGGGTTATTGTAAGGGTTGGCTTTTTGCCGGCAGAAATCGGTTTCTGCCGACAAAAAGACACTGCTATGACGAAGCTAAGGGCAAACAGCTACAAATTACAGCCGTACAACAGGAGCTGAACGGAATTGTAAACAAATGCTGAAGAGCTCTCAGTTAGATCATAAAAAGAACGTAGTTTCATTCTTGCTTTTGGAGCATCTGACAGAAATAGCCGCTACCAAACTGCTGGCAAACAACCTTATCTAAAAGTTGGGTATATCTTCACACTGGTAGCAAAACATACTTTACCCTAATCTATTATCTCCACGCTTTTTAAGTATTGCGGTACCCTGTTTCCGGACCTCTCTTTGCTGCCCTAAAATATTTTTAGCTGCAAGTATTTTCAGCTAGAGTGAAGATATACTCAGTTTCTGTATGAGGTAATTTAAGCGAAATTGTAAACAAATGCTGAAGAGCTCAGTTAGATCACAAAAAGAACGCAGTTTCATTCTTGCTTTTGGAGCATCTGACAGAAATAGCCGCTACCAAACTGCTGGCAAACAAACTTATATAAAAGTTGGGTATATCTTCACACTGGTAACAAAACATACTTTACCCAATCTATTATCTCTACGCTTTTTAAGTATTGCGGTACCCTGTTTCCGGACCTCTCTTTGCTGCCCTAAAATATTTTTAGCTGCAAGTATTTTTAGCTAGAGTGAAGATATACTTAGTTTCTATATGAGGTAATTTATCTGCAACTCTGCTAGAGCTATTCCGACTGATGAGCCCTAAGCAAGGCCAAAACCGCAGCCTTAAAATGCTGCAAAAGAGCTGTTCTTTATTGCTTGCAATTCTGACTTAGCTACGTTTGTGAAATGATATTTTACCATCTTAGCTTTATTGAAGTATAATCTGTCTGGTGCAACAAAACAATATTGTGATGCATTAATTACAAAACAAGAAATTCCTACTTTAATGCACATTGAAAAGGCATTTTCTATTAACTGAAAACTATTTATTACTTTATTCAGTATGATTTTGTTCACTTTGCTCAGCTTTATTATCTGCAAAGGATTAATTTATTTTTAGTTGTGGAAATATTTTTTTGTTTTTGAACAATACCTTTTGCATTCTATTATTTATTTATGACAAAAATTCTTATAATTTACTAATTATATATTTTCCAGTGTTTGATAAGAAACATTACACTTTGTTTATGCCATTTTTCTACTGGGTTTATCGATACAAATTTATTAGTTTACTTTCTGAAATGTAAATTTATGCTTCAATTTAACATTATATTTGCAGCAATTAGTTTTTAAATTCGTAAACCATGCATGTAGCGACAAATGAGCATGCAGCAAAAATTCTTCAAATTTTACCAGAGGCAAAGCGGTAACGGGCAACGATAGTATGCAATATGTTTTGCATAAAGTTGTTTTGAGGAAACAAGAATTTTTTTTTTTAGTATGCATTGCGCCAAGGGGATTCCTGCAGCAGAAAAATGCGTCTATAATACATGCAATTATTAAGTGAATCATAACAATTTTTGTTCGCCTTAGTATTCCCACGAAAATAACCATTTACTACAAATTAAAATCAAGTATACCCCCCCCCCCCAGATCAATGGTGCACTCCTCTCCAAATACCACAAAGGTCCCCAAGAGTGCCAGTGCGAGTGCCCTCACCTAAACACCTCCTCCACTAAAAAATTCAATGGCGCAGTCTGCGCAGTGACCCCCCCCCCCTCCACCTGATTAAATTTGAAGTGAAAGTTTCAAAATGAGATACAGTAGAGCCCGCGTAACGAAATAGCCATTTTACCACAAGAGAATTCTGATTAGATATTCTATAATCCGTGATCAAAATAATGCATTGCAACGGTTTGGGACATTGAAAATATATTGTATTAAACGGGATATTCTTTTAACCGATATTTTAACAAGCGGACTCGACTGTATTCTGTAGCACCCATTTCACAGGTTTTTAATAACACTTGACATCCTAATATGAGACTTGATACACAAGAGTGAAAATATTTAAAGAATAAATAGATTTTTGGAAGGAAAAAAAAAGAAAAGAAATAAAAGCAAATTTTTCCCTTGCACTTGTTTTATTTCAGTTCTTAGAGCATGAAATCAAAAAAGAAAAAAAAAAAACAGTTTGAACTTTCCGTATAAAAAGTTTTTAATGCAGTTGATTTAAAATGTCAAAATATTTTCTTATTTTGAAAAAAATCGAATAGAAGTATGCTCGGGAGAAAGAAGAAAGAAAAGGAAAACATATTTAAAAAAAAATTAAGACTTGTTGCACAAATGCTTTTTAAAGTTAGACAGCTTTAAAAGGACAGATAAAATTCTATTTACCATTTCTTCAGTGTTTTTCATGATAGAATTCTTTTATGTATTAAAATTTTTAATAATGTTGATTAAGGTCAATAAGTAACGAATTCTATTGATCAATAGAAAGTTTTTTTCATTTTGTTTTAATCCTTAAGAATACATGAAATGTTTAGAACTTTAACGAAAAGTTATGACAGAAATTTATTCGCCGAGTTCCGAGATAAATACAAATTAAAATAACTTATTCTTCGCGAAATAAAAGAATTAAAGTAACAAGGAAGTAGTAATATTAAAGAAAAACTTTATTTCAAATAAAAATTGCAAAAACAATCAAATAATTTTCGATAAAAACAGCAATTTCTTACCTTTTTTATGTTTTCGAACGAATTCCATCATCTGTCAAAACTAATCAATGTTGTCATGAAAAGTTCAGCCAGACAGCGCTCAAGTGGCAGAATTAGGAAGCTCGGCTGTTTCTTCATTTTAGGTAGGGACTTCAAAAATTGTGGTAGCCTAAGTAGAGCGACACAGCGACATCTAGTGGAGCCATGATTTGAATAATAACAATCTCCTGACAGCTTCGTCATAGGGGAGGAAATAAATAAGTATAAGGGAAACTATAGACGAATTTATAAAAACTAAAATAATAGCATGATGGCTGAATATTTAATTTTACTTAAATAAAGTAAAACTTAAAAAAAAAAACTTCTCATTAACCATTCATTACTTGGTCTTCAAAAGATAAAAAATGCAAAAGAACAGCAGAACAAAAAATATTGATGACAATTCTCATGCTCTATGAATTAAAAGTAAAATTTAAGATTCATATATATTTTTTTTCTTTTATGATAAACGTTTTATTATTTAACAAAAAAAATGTTTTTTCATTGTTATCATTTTTAGTAGCTTATATATTTGGGCACTGATTTTTGCAAATTTAGTTTTGAGAAAAAAATTAAAATTCTATGAACATAAAACAATTTTCAAAATTTTAGGATATTCCTTGCTGATTTTTTTTTATAATTCTTGAATTCCCTGTATTTTCCAGGTTTTCCTGTGGTGTGGCAACCCTGCGTCATGAAAAATTAAAAAAGGAAAGCTTAGAAACGGGAAATCTCATTTGGAATACCACATCTATCAGTTGAGAGAAGAGAACATTTCTCCTTAACCTTCTTCCTTACAATAGAGTAGTGGCATTGCGGGGAATTTTTCGTAGCAAGGCCTATTAAGGTATTAGAGTCTGTTCAGGACATTATTAATTTGATTTTTAGATGAGTTTTGAAATAATTTAAAATCTAAATAATCAAAAGCAAAGTATAAAAGTATTGTATTGAATTAAGAGTTCTTAGCCGCAAAAGCATTAGGAATATTTTCCCCTTGTTAAGTTATTTAATTAAGAGGGGGGGGGGTAGAATAATGTTTAAAAACACTGAGTTCGGCGATCCATTTAATATTATAATGACTGAAAATAAATAACATTTTATTTCTAAAAATTTTCAATACATCAATTATTTTTTAAGCTTTAAAATTTTGATTAAGTCTTTTCTTTTTCATCATCATCCTCATCATCATCGTCATCATCATCATCGTCTTCATCATCATCATCATCATCAGACGAGGTCTCATTGTCATCTTCTACATCGTAACTGTAGTTATATGATCCTATTGAGAAAAAATTGCATTCAAAATTATGTTATCACTAATTAAACATGATAGAAATGTATGCTATTTAGAAATTTAAAGGAAAACTGAGAATCTCCAGAACACAAAAGAAGCTTCTTAATTAAAAATGAGAAAGTTTATAAATTTTCATTAAATACATTATTACTATGTAAAACAAATCGACATTTTAAGCCTTTCCCAAAATGGGTTAAATTTGAGTAATTTGAACTATTAAATTTTTCTCTAATTGATCATGAAACAAGTGTTAGGCCCTCCCTCCCCCATTTCATTTCGAGTTGTATAGTTGATATATTTTGAAAATAATATGCTTAGTATCACATTTCATTCTCTTTATAAAATGAATAAACACACACACTCCGGGATCCTCTGTACATACCACTACACATGATTTAAACAGTTGAATGGGGCCCTGAAGATCCAGATTTTTGATTCAAACCAAAATTGAATGAACGTAACAGTCCATCACATTTTCACAGTATTTTTTGAGTCAAAAAAAAAAAAAAACTAAAATGCTTTAACCATTCAATGTTCAACGATGTTTACAATATTATTTTTGGCTCTCCTTTTTGAAATGATGCAATAATTACACCTCTTCAAATTTTTAAAGATCTATTTTTCCTGGAAATTTTTTTGAATTTCTAACATTTTTAATCACATTGATTCTATTTAAAAATAATAGCATGCTGTAAAGAGATGCCAAATGTTAATATTTATACATAAATAGTTTTAAGTCATTTTTCGTTACATTTTGAAATAGTTGTTAACTTTTTGTGTTGAATGTTATAAAAACTTAAAAGAAAATAATAAACCTCAACTTTCTTCATAACATATGTGGGCAGCAATTGTTTTTTGAACCATTTGTTAGAGCTTTGCATAAAGTTATAAATGTAAAACTTTGATGCTAGACACCTGCATTGCAGTTAAGAAGAATTTTTTTTGTGATTAGCAGCAGTGTTTCTTTCAGACATTTTGCTCCGGGGGGGGGGGGGGGGCACTTCGAGAATCCAAAATGGGGGGGGGGTAATGGAGGACAGCCAAAAGCGACCGGAAATAGACTAAAACTAGAGTCCCTACATAGAAGCTTTGCTTCAGAGTCGCGCAATACGGAGAGCGACTTTACCAAATGAGGTTGCTTGCAGAACAGTGCAAGCGAGAATTGGCGCGTAATCGCTCGCTGTATTCTGTCCGGTTTTCTAGTTCGCAAAACTGCTACTTTAGCCTGTTAGATCACTTGGCAAAACAACATACGATGCATAAAGACGTGAAGACACTTTTCCACACATTTTCAAAATATTGGGAAAATTTAAAAGCATAAAATTTTCATATTTTGCATTGTTGTAGTTATGAGATTTTTTTTTATATCCGAGATATTTAAATGAGTTCATTAAGAATGTTTCTATTTTAATCTTCTTTTTTAATACTTAATTTTATTCGTACTTTATAATCTTGATTTTTTTTTCACTTCATTCATCCAGGTTTCTAGATTACTCAACAAAACAACATATGGTCATACGCAGCTCATACGGGGGGATTGGATGGGTGAAAGGTGGGGGGGGGGGGTGCCACTCAATTTCAAAAGTAAAAGGGCTTTTCCCCTCACCTTTTTTAAGCGTACAAAATGTTGAGTTTTTCATGTATAGAAAGAGCTGACTTAAGTACAGTGTGTTTTACATTTTTCTCACATACTTTTATTTCATACAGATAAAAATTAAACTTTGAATTGGAAGAAGAAAGTTCACTGCATCCATCCACCTGCATGTGTTGTTTTTAAGAGACGGTCATAAATGTCGTCAAAATTCAACAGGAAATTTCTTCTAAGCTACCCCCTTTTATGGTGCCCTAGGCGCCTACGCACGTGATGCGTAAAGATCCCCCCCCCCTGCTGCATTCATGTATTCTATATTCTGTACCAAAGATATTTAAAGGAATTAGAATGTTTTCATTTTCAGTTTGTCTGCCGAAAATGACAAAATAAAAATTAATATTTTACTTCATTTTTGTTTTAATCAATTTCTGATTTTCTAGGGAATGCAAAATAGGCGTGTTTATATTGCAAGTGAAAAAACCACGTGTTTGATTTTGGTTTAGCGCGATCGACTCGGAAATTAAAAAAAAACTTTGTCGGCGTTCGTCAGATCGGTTACAGTCAGAGCGGTAACATTGAAAAACAGCGAATATGTTACCGAACTAACTCTCACGTTTCAGAATATTAAAAAGCAAAAATCATAGGTTTTAGCCACATATTGAATATTTTTGTTCTTAAAAAATGAAAAGCAATGAGTTTTAGTACAATTGCTTCATTTGTGGTTTGTATGACCTGACAATAGAAGTTAGTAAAATAAGAAAAATTGACACTGCAGAAATTAAGTAAATTAATTATTATTATTTCATTTATTTATTTTTTTGGTGTTTCAATTTCTCATAACTTCGCTAAATAACTAGATAATAACTAGCATGCTAAATTTGAATTTCGAATCAAGAAATTAAATTTCCTGCAACTAAAAAAAGAAAAGCACGCTGCAGAGTTGTGTGTTGAAAAAATTGAAGTAGTGTGTTGTTTCAAAACAAAACAAATGTTTTATTAGCTTGGATTTGGTAATCTCATAATTTATTTTATCTAAAAACCTCGTCGTTCATTTTTATTTCCAAGAAATTTTTTTTTATAATAAAATTTGATTTTTTAGCTAATATATATATATTAATATAATTATCTTAATTCTGTGTTAAAAATGCAAGGAAATTTTTAGAGATGTTAACGAAGACTGAAAGCATAAACCCAGATATGTATCTCATATTAACATCAGATCTGTAACACTGATCAGATCTGTAATGGCTTGAAAGTGAGTAATCTAAGGAGGGGGTAAATAACTTCCTTGACCTCCCCCCTTTTATTTTCTTGCATTTAGACCCAATTTAGACTTAGAATCCAATATTAATTTTTTTCTACAAAAAATTTTTTTAATCAGAAAACTCCAACTTCAAATTGGCACTTTTCAAAATATTGGCTCACATATCAATGGTCAAGAATACGAGTAGAATGGTGAGATTTATTGACGGTACTTAAGTCTTGGGAGAGTGCTGTACATGAATCAATGAGTCATTTGGGTTAGAGTTTAGCATTAGTGAAGAAGTGATTTTGGAGCTTCAGAAAAATTGAATACAATATAAGAACGAATCTTTTTAACGGTAAGTTTCTCATTTTAAGTTTTATTTTCTTTGTATTAAGAAAATATTTTCCTAGGTGTATAATCCTAAATTATGGAATTACAATACATGGATTTAAAATTAGTTGTAATATGATCTATGAGTTTCAATGTGATGATTTGAAAACTATTACAGTATACTCTCGATTATCTTCCAGCGATTATTATCCACAGGGCGGATTATTCGCGAAGATATGGTGAAATTAAATATGTTGTTTTTGCTTAATATTCCTCACAGAAAAGTGCGGCGTACTTTAGCAAATAAATTGTTGGACGTTATCATAGGTCCTATCCCTTTATAGATCTTATGTGCTTCAGAACTTAAAATGCAAATAATTCTTAATACTGTACTTATCTTCACTGTTTGTATCACGTTTTAAGTACAATACAATAATTTTTTGGCAAAAAAAAAATAAAAACCATTTTTTTCTTCTTTACCCCCGTTTTAAGCTTTTTTTTTTCGTTATCCGCAATACATGTGTTATACGATTTTTTAGTTTCGCGGACATTACTTCCAGTGTAAATACCATTCATTTCCGCCCCAACTAATGTTTTTTAACAAAGCATGTGTGAAGAGCAAAATCCAATTGAAAGTTCCTATTGTAATATCATGGAATTAAAGGTACGATTTTAATGTCTTAAAAATAATAATAATGAATTTTAAATAAACAAATAATAATTAAAAAAACACGCTTCTGTATTTACGGGGTTTTTTGAAATGTACGTTTTAAATTCTTAAAGTACTGTGGAGGCTAAATCGGCGCCCTTCAACTCAGCCTTCCCACGCCCTTTCGACCACCCAGTCCGGCCCTGGGATCACGGACTCTCCGGCAGAGTTTTTCTGAAATTGAAGGCCTAAAAACGCTATTGTTGGTTATATCTGATGATTTCAGAGAAAGGGACAAGATTTGGAACTCTCTTCAGAAAAATAAAATCGAAATTGAAGTCTTAAACACGCAATTGTAAACTATCTTTGAGGAAGTTGGGGAGAGAAATATGCTTCGTGTCACTCTTTTAGAATTTTTTCGAAATTAATGTACTAAAAACGCAACCATGCTACGTCTCTAATGAGGTTATTATTGTGGAACAGAGCTCTAGCTCGGAAAAGTTTTTGAAATTAAAATCTTGATACACAACTTTAGTGCATTTTGATGTCGTTTGAGAAAGGGATGGGTTTTGGGCTTTTCCTCTTTTTCCAAATTGAAAAACCTGGCAGAACAATAGCAAGCCCCCTTTGAACGTTGAGAGAATGTATGTCCATAGACTCTCCCCAGAGAACTCTCAAAAATTGAGGTTCTAAAAATGCATTTATAAGCTATCTTTGAGAAAAACCAGATAAAAACTGAGTTCAGAGCTTTTCCCCTCCCGGAAAGCTTTGAAGTTCAAATCATTAAACTGCAGTTATTTATTGACTATCTTTGATGACTATGGTATTTTTTCGAAATAGATGCCCTAAAATGCAATTGTAGGATATCTTCGATGCCACCTCTCAATATATTTTTTAAATTTTCTTTTATTTTTATATTCGTTTATTAAATATTTACTTTTTTATTTCTTTGATTTTTACTTATTTGCTCATTTAATATTTTTACTTTTTTTTATTCATTTTCTGTGTGTGATAGTGCAAACTGCGTTTTCCTCCGGGGGGGGGGGGGGGGGGAGGTGCGTTGACTTTCTCCGGGTGGGCAGTGCCCACCTCCCCGAGAGATGCCAGAAAGAAACACTGATTAGCAGTATGGCTTAAAAACCATGCAAGATACTTCAGGCATGAAACTGTCACTACTGACACAAAAGGGGAAAAAAAAACTTTGAAAATAGGAGTAAAGTATTATACCTGAGTATCCACATGCTCCTTCATCTTCATCACTATATCCATTTTCTCCAGCCCCTGTGGCTTGCCGACCATAATCATGTTTGCGAACTATGAATAAAACATTTGACTTTTCATCACACAATATGAAGTAAAAGTAAGGAAAATTACTGAATGAAAAAATATAAACACTAAAAATTACAGCATTAATAAAAAACAAGTTGAATTTTCAACGAAATTTATTGTATAATTGTAGACCCAGCTAGATACTACTTAAAATATAATTAATGCCAACTATTCCTGTTGATTACATTATTTATATTAGATTCCTGTATTCTGAGTAGGTATCTGGTCATAGCATCAACTAGTTCAACTATGTGAACTATAAAATGGTTGCTATCATATTTTTCTTCCAATTAACAAATTCAGAAGCTCAACCATAATTATTAGGGTATGAAAAGGAAAAAATTCTTTGTGAAATAGTATGATGAAAATGGGGAAAAAAAAAAAACAATGTAAATCTATATATATAAAGATGACGGTGTTTGTTTGTTTGTTTGTAACCGCTGGCCAGAAGCCCCCACAGCACCTACAGACCTGAAAATTGGCTCAAAAATTTGAATGTATCCCAGTAAAATGCATCTTGAAGGCCAAATTTTAAATTTCGAATTAGTTATTTTTAAATTAATTAATTAGTCTCATTTTTGGTGTATCCGCCATAATTAAGGGGGAAACCTTCACCCACCCCAAAACATTATATGTCACTGGAAAGGGTTTTTTTTTTCTGAAAAAGAAAAGTTTTAGCATGTTTCTGTCCGTTAATTAGAACAGGAGATATTAATTAATCAATTTAGCCAATTTTCAAGGCTTAACTATGTATGCAATACTGAAACACTAGGTCCATTTTCCTGATCAGCTGTTTTTTTCTCCCTGAAGTTACTTTGTGGTTTAAATTTGCGTATAGATTTAAGCCTTGAACATTTATTCAATTTGAAATATTAATATCTCCTATTTCTTTCTTAATTTTCTGTCTTTTTGATTTATTTGGCGAATTTATTTAAACTTTAACATGACTTTAAGTGGAATTTAAAAGATGGAGCGCATTTGAACTAAAGGATATAATAATTTTACTTCAGAGGTGGGGTTGAAGTGAATTTAAATTTATTCAGTTGACTTCCTCAAAATTCGGTGTTACCGAAAATATCAGAATGGAACTATTATTTTTAAAAATTTAGTGATGGCTATTCAGTTACTCTCTGTATTTGGCGTGGTAAAGTTTGGCAACAATAGGGATATTTAGTAAACCTCCCAGCTAGTGAAACACTACTTTCCCTAAATCAAAGAAAAAGAAAACGCTCTGGGAAGGAACAGTTAGTTGTTTGCAGTCTAAAGCGTATTTTACTGCATGTTTAAAACATGTATTTATTGCCGCCATCACAAATTTTTTAACAATAATAGTTCCATTCTGACATTTTCGGTAACACCGCTATTCAGTTACTCTTCGTATTTGGCGTCGTAAAGTTCAGCAACAATCGGGAAATTTACCAAACCTCCCAGCCACTGAAATCTTTCTTTTTTGAGGGTCACTGTTAGATTGTAATCACTTCAAAGAGATGGTGCGAAAGACATTATATTTCTTTCCTTTTAATGTTCACATTAAAATCATGGAAGAATGGTTGTGGCTGAGCTACCTGATACAATTGGTTCCCTATGTTAATAAATTTAGATTTGGCGACCAATGTTACATTGAAATTACGGTTAAATCGGTGAATTATATTAAATTTCAAGGGCAATATTGCTGTGTTCGTTGAGAGTTTTCGAAAATCTTGGCACTTCAGTTGCGTCAAAGGTTCCATTGGAACGTAAAAATTGCGCTAAAAATAAATAAGTTCGTCACACACACACACACGCGAAAAGAAGAAAAGTCTTAAGAGTGAGTTTAACTTTATTTAGTTAACTTCCTTTACATTTATTGCACGGGCATCGCGTGCGGGTACTGCTAGTAAAGTATAAAATTGCCAAGGAAAATTTTTTTCTTGGCAATTCGTGTTTATTTAAGTTGCTTTTTTTATTCAGTACTAGTTGTATCCGCACGGCTGTGCTCATGCTATAAAGGTAAAGAAACATCTTTGAGAAAATGCAAATGTAAATTTATCTTTTGCATCAAAATAAAAACAAAGATTTTGCTTCAATAATTAAAATTTGGGCACAGAATTTTATCAAAGCTCCAAGCATCTTCCATGAAGGAATAAAAAAAATCTTAACACAATGAGGCACATGTTAATATTATCTGATTAAGATCAAACTTTGCAAAACAAGTTTTCTAACCCAGTAGCACATTTTAGGGGGGTGCTGCAAAAAAAATTTGAAAGTTGATTTTTTATGACCACCCTAGTGCACAGCTTTAAATAACCATGTCCAAATTTTGGTTCGATTGGTTCAGCAAAGAAGCTTCTAGGGTTTCATACATTGGGAAGCTACTTTTAGACCACCCTGTATCTATCGATATAAAGGTTATGCTTTCCTAATAAAGATTATAAATGCAATAAAACATTATAAATAAACTATTTATCAGAAATATTAACATATTTATTTACTTTAAATACAAATAATAGACCTATGAATCAGTATCGATCATGTTTAATAAAGTTTAGCTACTTTCATTGTCATTTTTAAAAATAAGCAAAATATGTACAAATGCTTCTTGTTTTGAAAGATTGAGCATTGTCTTATTATATCAACTACTGAAGAAAAAAAAAAAAAATTCTGAGATAAAAAAAGATTTACATGCAATGTACTGGCAGCTTACTATTTTCATGTGAAAGATTTGTTTCATAAAATTTTATACTTCTATAACTTTACTTCAAGGATAAAAAAAACATAATTGTTTCAAACGAGAAAAATCATGTATGACTTAAAAAGCTTTTTTGTTATTGTATCTTTATTAATTTTTTGAAGAAGCAAGTTTTTTTACAGTAAATTCATTAATGATCATTGCCGTAATTTGCTGATTAAGAAGAATTTTAACTTTAAAGAAAGAATAATTCAGATTTGATTTTGTTTTATATGGCCTTAACATATTTTTGGTTTTATATCATGCAAAGAAGTGTTACAAAATATAATAAACAAATAAATAAATAAAAAAGGAAATAATAGTCGCTTACTGGACATGCTTAGATCTTTTGTTTGCTGCGTATCATAGTTGCATTTTGGACAAGGAATAGGTTGATTTCTTTCATACTTGAAGCCTTTCCTTTTTACATGATCTTCACAGTAACATGTCTGATTAAATAAATATGAAAATTTAGTAAAACATATTTGAAATTGCAAAAATTGCAAGAAATGTCATCATTTCATGTAAGTTATACTTATCTTTTTTAATACCTAAAACAATTAGATATAGTTAAAAATGTTTGTAATTATATCTCAATGTAAATTAATTTAGAACCGCTGACTAACTATATTTAGTAAAATAATAGTTTGTAATTAAGAATCATTTTCTAAAGGCTGGTAACTTATGATAGTTGGTGTCTTAAATTTTTGTAAAAATTTCAGGATATGCTAATAGTACCATTTTTTCTTCTTAAAACTGACTTGTTGGTCCATGAGTAGAGGTCAAAGAACAATCAAACCTGTCTATCTCGAATTTCACGGGAGAGAAGAAAAATTCGAGGTACAGAGGTTTCGAGATACAGAGGTTGTGATAAAATTACAAAAATAAGCAATTGGAACAAAGTCAAATACTTAATGGTTTGTTTTGCATTGATATTGTTGAATATTTTACTGTACGACATGTTGTGAGTCTACGTTTTACTAATTGTGATGACTATATTTGTAGTGAGTTAATGCATACCTTTAAGTACGAATATAGTCTTTGAATGATTGTGCAAAAGATGATTTTTGTCTCCAAGTTATATCATTGATAAAGGTGGCTGGAGATGAAATTCAAAAATGAGAGTCGTAAAAATTGGATTTTTCGGAAAAAAACATTCGAGATAAACATGAGAAAAACATTAAATTTATGCTGTAAAAGCAGGGAAAGTGAAAAATTTTGATATAGACAGGTTTTTGAGATAAGCAGGTTCGAGATAAACTAGTTCAACTGTATAAGATTGAGGCTATATGATTGTCTTGCTTCTAAAGCAATGAGTAACTCATGGTAACTTCAAATATGGTTGATACTTGATACTAGGTTCATATTAGCACAAATAATGTGATGGGTTACTTATGGCTTTGAGTTCACAGGTCAAGTGAAAGAACTATTTTAGATGTTTTTTCCCCTTCTTTTTGTCTGAATATGAGCTAATACTCAGAAAAACATCAAATAGCATGAGCTTTATTTGTTAAACAAACTTAAAGTTGATGATTTTCAAAAACAAAAAAAAAAAAAAGTTTCAAGGTTAACTTCTGTAAGCAGCAAGTCAATAATTTTGAGACACACGTGCAGTTATACTCCATATGGTAGAGTTTTAGATCCAGGTTAGCAACCCGCAATCAATTTTCCTGAATAAACTGATCAACTCTTTAATAAATAGCCTCAAATTTAATAATTTTTAAAAGGGTCCAGATTAAAGGTCAGTTACTCTACAAGCCATGAGTCTAACCAACAGCTGTATGTATAGGTGGTATAGTTTTAGATTCCAGTCAGAAATCAATGGGATCTAATCAATTTCCTTTTCCTCCCCTCTCTTCACATCATTTTAATTTTCTTCATTTCAATTTTTATTTAACTTGTAAAACAAATTTAACTTAAATTTTAATTTTCACATGACTTTAAAGAAACTAAATTTCATACATCAATAAACAAATTAAATAAAGCTAAAATTTGGGACATTAAATTTAAGTAATACAAAACAACTAAAATTACAATATAGAGATACAATTACAGTATACTCCTGGTTATCCATGGTCAGATTATCTGCGGTTTGGATTATTCATGGGTTTTTTGTACTTTGTTTTATGGTGATGATTTACGAATCGCAGAAAAATGTGAATACAATATTGTTCGTTTTTAGCATTTAAATATATTTTTTTCATTTAATGTTATCATTTTTAGCTATAATTTAAATGTATGGGTTGTCTAATGGACTTTTTTTGGATATTGTATACACTAGTATTTTTTTTAACCTATTATTCGCATTACCCACTTATCTGTGGTTATTGTGGCACCTTATTCCAGATAATCAGGAGTTTAGTGTATTGACAAATAATACATACACATGATTAGACATGCATCTATACATATATCCACTTACTTTACACCTTAAGCAAGAATATTGACCAAGTCTGTTACACGACTGACCTAAGTAGGGAAAAGAAGATTATTTCAAAAAACTGGCACATATTTTTGGGCATTAATTCTAATACAAGATTAAAACATTCTTTTAAATTATAGTTGAAAAACGAACATCAACAGGGCAAACAATATTGGATTATAAATTACTAGAAGCAAGGTAAAATATAAAACAATAACGGTCAAGTTCAACAAAGTAAAATATGTGAGAGGGTACAAGCTGGTAATCACTTTTCACTGCCTAAGACAACACTTTTGATCTATTAAACTCCAATTCAACTTATTGTACATTATTCCAGAGAAACATGAACTTAAATGTCAAAGGTTCAGAACAGAGCAGGATCTTTGAAAAAAAAACATTTTAAAGAAAGAAAATATTTGGGATCAGAATTGACAACAGCATACTGTAAAATCCTGAAAATAACCCCCCCTATTTTCAAAACTAAACTGATAAATTTCAGGTGGGTGGGTTATAATCGAGATTTTTTATACAGTATATTCAGGATAAGAGAAATTTCACTTTTTTCCAAAAAAGGGGAGGGGGGTTATAATCGATGGGGGTGGGGGGGGTTACTTTCGGGATTTTACGGTATGTAGCTTGATGGTATACCTCAACACTCAAATTTTGAATTGGTAGCCAATGGCTACTAACACCCCACAAAACGGTAGCCAAATTTAAGAAAATGGTAGCCAAACTTAAAATTCAAAAATTTTCAAAGGAACATGATAAAAATCAAGAATAAAGTTTGATTATACCCATATTTGAATGTTCAAAATTCAATAAATAAGTTCTAACTTGCTCTTATGAAGAAAAAAAATATTTCTTTTGCTATTTGTTTTTGATACTTGTTCACAAAAAAACAAAACAAAAACATTTCAATAAAATTTAAGTTTGAACAGTACGGTTTAAACTCAGGCCAACCCCTGTTGTAAGACACTTCAAAATATTTTATCTGATTTTTTTTTTAGTATGTATAGCAAGAGCAAACATTCAAAATTCGGTAAAAACCCGACCTTTGGTGTCAAAACACTTTTCTCTTTCTTTTTTGGTTTTAATCACATAGTATAAACAAGCAGCAAAATATTCTTAAGTAAAAAATGATTGTTAAACAAAAGAATAAAATGAGCCAAGGTATAAATGGGAGCAGATAATAAAATCCCTCAAAACTTTCACAATAATTTAAATATTATCAGGATGTAAAAAGATTGAGATTTCAAATGAGGCCGCAATTTTCGTCGAATCACGAGTTTCTTTGTTGGCATGGGCGTCGAACTACTTTTAAGGTTCATGTCACATGATATGAACAACAAATTAAAATTTGGTTAATTAGTAAATAAATTACAAAATTAATACATAAAATAAGCCGAGTTACGGTAGTAGATAATAAAAAGCCTCAAAGATTCCAAAATAATTGAGATATTTTTAGGATGCGAAAGGATTGAAATCCCAAACAAGGTACGCAACTTTCGGGGAGGCACGTGTGACTTTGTGCGCACGGGCGGTAACTCACGTTTTTTTTTTTTTTGGTTAACATTGTATGATATGAACAAGAAACTAAAATAATGAAAAAAAAAAAAAACCCTCAATTAATGAGCAAAGTGAGACATGTTGTGGTAGCAGATAACATAAGTCTCAAAAGTTCCAAAATAATATAAATATTATCAGGATGCAAAAAGATTGATAGCTCAAACACGGCCCGCATAATTCGGTGAGCCACGTGCTTTTTGGTGGCATGAGCCAAGCTATGTTTCAATGGTTAATATTACAATGAGCAATTAAAATTATATTAATACATACATTACAAAATTACTGTATAAAATGAACCAAGTTACATTAACAAATAACAAAACGCCTCAAAACTTCAAAAATAATTGAAACATTATTAAGATGCAAAAGGATTAAAATCTCAAACTAGGTGCACTATTTTTGGCGAGGCACATGTTTCTATTAAAGAAGCGATATATTTTCCTTCATTGTTTAAATGTATTTTGGCGCAAAAGAGCCATATTTTTTCCCATTCATATGTGTTATGAAGAAAAACTTATTTCGGAATGGTCATTTCCGCTTAAACTTGCGAATATGAACACTCTAAAACGCGACGTCATTTCGGAAACGCTATTTTATTCGAGTGCTGCGAAGCTATAAATAACCATTTATACGGAGAAATAAAGTAAAAGAACGAACTTTAAGTCAGAAATGCACAATTTACTAAGTCCTGCAAGAGATTTTTCTGTTTTTAGGATCGCGTGTTTAGTACAGTGGAATTATCGAAATTGCAAATTTTGAAACAAATTTGCTGCCGCGATTTTCACTTCAGTTTCTTTTTTGTAACGTTGTGCAACCAGCCACAACTGCATATGAATATGTTCAATATATAATTAAGAAATTACTCGGATTCTGCCATGAAATAAACGCCGCTCCCGTAAGCTTTCGCCGTTTGCCTCCTCCACGGGAATACATTTTATTCGAGAAGTCTTGCGAAGGGAAAACGATGTATTTCCTGGACAGATTACTTCAGTTTCATAAAGACTGCAGCTTAATTGGGGCTAAAAAATACCTTGGGTACTGTTAACAATACCTCCCATCCCTCTTCCTTCCAATTTATTGCCGAACTTTTAGTGGACAAGAGGACAAGACCTTCGTCCCTGGCAATCTCACAGCCAAATGTTAAGTGGCTGAGAGTATAATACCACCCCCCTTCTACGCCCCCCGGCGATCCGACTGCAGAATGTTTAGTGGACAAGAGGATTTGGGAAAAGGTTATAGGTCAAGGTTAAGATCGGGAAAGGGGTGTAGCATTTTTGAATGGTAGCCATGTTGGCGACCTCAGTGAAAATAATGATCGCCAAATCGTGAAAATTGGTCGCATTTGGCGACTGGTGACCGCGAGTGTTGACCTATAGTTGATGGTCAAACAAAGTTTCACATTTAATAAAAAATGAAGACATTGTGAAAGACCTCAGGGTGGCAAAGAATTCTCTGTTTTGGACACGTTCAGAGGAGTGATAAAAAAAACTTGATCGAAAAGATAGCAAAGTTGATTAACAGCAGAATGAAGAAGACTCGGGGGAAGATGGATTGATAATATTGAAATGGATTTGAACAAATGAAATATATTACTAATTGGAAGACATTAGAAAAGACAGTCTTTGTAATGGGAAAATTTGCTGTAAGGGAGGACGAAGCCTGAATCAAGTTACTTAAGAATATGGACTATAGCGCTGTTAAACTTTGTTTCTGCCAGAAATTAGTCTCTGACTCTTAGAGGACAAACAAATCAATGATTCAAAGCAGAGTGAAATTAAACTGATTGTAAAAAATAAAATTAAAAACTGAATAGAGAATATAAATATTGCATGACTTACATTTTAATGTTTCAGATTCCAAAAATTGGCAGCTAGCTTGATGCTCAAATTGATCATCTTCACAAAGAAAAGAGTCACAAAAAGAACATTTAAACACACGCCCACCTAAAAAGTAAAACATTGAGTCAGGTTTTTAGAAATTCCCATGCTTTAAAATTTATTTCCTTTTAACTAAATAAATTGTGGCTTAAATTTTATATCAGTGCATTATTCATCAATATGAAATTATTTGGAACAATTTGACTTGATTTAGCACAGAAAAAGTATTTAAGTATCATAGATACAATAATTTTCACCCAAAAAACAAAAACATAAAGGTTTTAGAATATAACACCCATGAATGAAGTATGAAATATAGCAAAGCACCTTTTTTGGTGACGCAATATTAATGCTCTGCTATGTTAACTGAAACTTTATGTTTCATTCAACAAGAAAATAATTTAGGTTTAAGATAGGTAAGTTACCAGAGTCGGCTAAAATACCAATACAGTTCAAGAAAAGATCATTTCAAGCCTCATATTTAATTTGTGAACAGGTAGTGCATGTTTTACATTTAAATTAGGCATGCTTTAGATCAGATCAGACAGTAGCAAAAAATTAGACCCTCACCACACTCTGATGGGAAGTCACTGTGACCTCTCAACTTTTTTCTTATTAGTCAATTTATTTTTGTTTTGATACTTTTCTGGTTAAGTGTTGGTACACACATGCTTCAAAACTTCAAAAACAACTGAATACAGTAAAAAAATATTTGTTACAAGAATTCAATATGTTAGAATAAAGTCTGACAATTTAACAAGAAAAGGATTAGTTTTGCATAGAGTTAAATTACAAGAATGACACTTTTCTTTTGCTTGGGAGGATTTTTCACTTTTTTTGGAGGTCACAGTGACCTCCGAGAATCAGGGTGAATGTAGTGGAATGACCTCTGAAAACTCTTGGGAGAGTTGCAAGTTTTTGGGAGGTGACATACACAGTGACCTCCCACTGTGGGTGCTTATGCTTGCCCCTCCCTAACGTCAGTTCTGGTTAAGCCCATAATTTAATACTGTCGGCCCTGCTTAAATGAATATTGTTGGTTCCAAGAAATATTATTTGATTGAGCAGGGTATTTGTTTAAGTGGGAATTTTTAACAATGGGTCTATGGTAAGGGCAATATTCGGTTGCAATACATTTTATTCGTATAAATATGGTATTCGTTTATCGGTTACCTGATTAAGCGGGACCAACAGTATATATATAAGAATCACAATTCAGTCCTTTTTTCTAAACAAAACAAGACTGTACTGTCTCATTGAAAGAATATTTTTGATTAAAAGTTTTGATTTACAATCACATAATTTTTACCATGATCCCAGACTCCTCTCTGGCATTCTGCACAAGATGCATCTTGTAGAGGACATGTGCAAGCGTGGCTGGTAAGGCACTTTCGTCCATGGCATACCCATGCTTCACAAAAATCACATACGGCACCCTAATGGGAAAGAAAATATGTAAAGAGCTCTTTTAAATAAATAAATACGTAAAATTTTAAAATTTGATTTGAACAGATAGCTCAAAACACACATGCTGTGCATAAAGTAACAGATTATAATATTGTGGTTGTTTAAAAAAGCCATATAAAAATGTCATTAAGGATAGGGATAAGAAAAGTGATATAATGTAAGAGTAAATGATAAATGAATGCTTTCAAAATGTTGGATTATGGCCGTAACTGATTTGTTTAATATTTCTCTCTTGATATCACTAACTAATGTAGTGGCGGATTCACAGGTTTTGGGATCTGTCGTAATGCATTTAGGGGGCTCTTTAGAGATGAATCAAGCTATGGAAATATTTTTCATGTGAATTTTGGGATTTTTTTGGAGACTTTATGTAGTGGGAGCTACTCGCAATTTCGACACGGTAAATTCACCACTGCTTTTATAATAAGAAAATTATTAAGTTTGTTCTGGAAAGATATTAAAAAAATATATTTTCACTCTATCTTTTTCAAAATGTGTTCTAAGTTCAAGCTTCTCTATTGACACAACTCAATTGCTTGACCTAAGTTCTTTTCATAAAACTCAATGTTGTTTCATTATTTAAAAGTTGAAGCAAAATATAATTACACTCCTGGTGAGTGTTACATGAAAATGCAGTTAGAAAAAAAGTTTTTGCAACATTTAGACTTTTTATTCATTCTAATTCAATACCATAATAAACTGTTTTGTTTATAGCAAATTAAACATAACATTAAAATAATTGTACTACTGTAATTCACTTAAAGTAAAGTGCAAGATAATTGTTAAAACTTTCACTTTACTTTAAGGGAAGAGTTAATTAACTAACAGCTTTTATTAATAATGTAGTCAATAATGAATATTATTGATTAAATTCTATTAGGTGCCATTTTACGCAACTTATTTCCAGTTTAAACCACTTATACCAATTCCTGCCACTGGCATTGGACAAATTAGTTTTTGCTGGCAAATTCTTATAAACAGTATTAAAGTATCAATTTGAAAGTCATAAATTTAGCATCTTTGTTATTACAAGAAGTTCTGTCAAAAACTAAACGAGCCTACTTTCCCGTACATCGACATCGGCATTCTAGCATCTAATCAATATTCTCTTGAATATCTGAAACTGAAAATTATGTCAAACATACCTTTATAGCACTTAAAGCTGATTTCTAAAAGCAAAATATACCCCTCTCATCAGATGAAATGGACACGTAAAAAGTAAATAAACGAGTAAATAAATAAAGTTTTGTCGCACCTTTTAAAGAATGTAACTGTTATAGTTCTTCCGTAGAAAAATTTCACAATCATTTTCAAAAGAAAAAAAATAAATAAATAAAATAAAAGTACAAAGAACATCAAAACACATTTTATCAAAGAAAGGAAAAAAACCTCGTTCGTTAATAAAATGTCTCGAATTTTATTTTTAATCCGTTGCCAGTTGTTAAACATGAATAAAAAATAAAATGCGCTAGTGAATGAACAATTTTTGTAATCAAAAAAAAATATCGTCTGCCAAAAAAAAAAAAAAAATAAAAATAAATAAATAAAAATAATAATAATTAATTAAACAAAAAAAATGAATAAATAAACAAAAAATCTTCTGCCCAGTCAGTCATTTTTTTCTGAGCCTGCATTTCCGCCATGTTTGCTGAGTCGGAGTCGGAATCAGAGCCCTCACAAAAGATTTTTCAGAAAAGTACTTAACATACATTTTTTATCAAAACCGTTTTCTTACAAAGTTAGTTTGAAGGAAATCCGCCTTTAAGTTCAGAATCAACATTCAATTTAAATTTCCCAGTAGGCGCTCATGTTAAAAGTTTTTCTGAACGGTTCATCATTGAACGAAAAATGGTTCAAATTGAAAAGTGAAATACAGTATAACCTCGATTTAACGATTGCCTATGGACTGTAAAAAATTATCGTTAAATCGAGGATATCGTTAAATCAAGAAAGCATACTTATAAGTTAAACGGATTAAACCATTGATAATTAAGTGAACGCTTAAACATACGTTATTTTGCTTATTTAAGAAAACTGGGCATTTATATTATTTCCAAAGTTATTTCATCGATCTTTGTTTTCTTTTATTGAGAAAATTTCACTTTTTTCGACCTCATTTTTTTCGACTGATCACTCTCCTCTCAAGGTGCAAAAAAAAATGTGTTTGAATGCTAGAAGTTTGGACGTTACTGAAGGATGAATCTTTTTACTATTGGAACATGAGGTCCCATGCTGTTGCAAGTAAAATAGTTAGAAAAATATTTTAAACATATACTACTGTATTTTTGACGAGAGATAATTTGGCCCTGCCCGATATCATCGTTAAATCGAGGAAAGCTATCGTTAAATTGAGGAAGTTTTAACATTAAATTCAAGGCATATAAGTCGGGACCAATGAAATGTATCGTTAAATTGGGGAAATCGTTAAATCGGGTATCGTTAAATCGAAGTTATACTGTATGTAGTCTGTGGGCCAAGTGCAAATATCGTTCAGGTTCGTTTACCAATCTTAGGGACTACGAGAACTTGCTTGAAATCTATTAATATTGATGTACTCAATCAATCCAATGAAAAATCCAATGTTCCCAAGCGGAGCTTGTCTCATTAAGTTTTAATTAGTAATTGAAACACGAACTCTTTTCCTTGGCCTGGTCACTCTTCCACTAGAGACGTTGTTCCTAGGTGGCGCTATTTCACAAAATATTTGCAATCTAAAATTTTATTAAACAGTTTTTCAATGATAATTTTACTTTTTACTCGATTTTATATTGCAAAATATATTAAAACGTTTTGAATTACTTACTTTTTTCGCTGTGTGACTTAATATAAAATGAAACTCGAACATTGTATCAATCCGCCAGGCGTTTCAGATATTCTCATTCTTTATTTTTGATCAAAGAGCGCGAGTTCGCGCGGTTTCGGTTCGCGTCGCTGTCTTTTATGGCGTGATATCCCCTTTTGGCGATGTTTCACAAAGAGCAACTTTTAGTGGAACGACATTGTTGTATACCGTATTTTTCGCCGTATAAGACGCACCGTCTTATACGGCATAAATTTAAGATTAATTAAAATTGGGGGATTTAATTTAAAATTGGGTGCGTCTTATACGGCGAAAAATACGGTAATATTGCGTTATTTACGCTGCTATTTTGAATAACGTTTGATTTTCTTAAATTTTAATTGAATATTATAAAATTGAGTGTTTATTGTTTTTGCTACATAACATGCAGTCGTGAAAGGAGTTAGTGTAGGAGATATAGATATTAAATAAGAACCAGTTTTGACATTTTTTGTTGTTGCTTTATTTCTAGAACATAAATTAACTATTACTGTTTTTCTGAAAACCAATACTTATAAAATCCCAGGCCCGTCATTTGGAGGGGGGGGGGGGGGGAGTCAATTCCTCTCCTTCCCGGCTTTGAAAAATCAATTTACATGTAAGCGGGCGTGGTTTTTGTCATTTTTGGTGCAATTTACATTGTGTATACAGTGTTTGCGCCCGCTCCCCTGGAAAAATTTGAAATACACTACGTGGCCAAAAGTATCCGGACACTTTCAAAAATTCACATTTTTACATATAGCTCGACAAATAAGTGATCAATTGTTCTTTAACTTTAGTCATACAAAATATAGGCTTCAACGAACATTTCCAAGTTGAAATTAAAGTACCCATGCCTTTGGGGGAAGACAAGAAGGGGGGTCTGAAGAAAACCGCTTTTTGACCATAACTCTTCGAAAATCGCTCGGAATAAGCTATAAATTTCAGTAATTAATTAGCATACTATGTATAATTACTGTACAAATTTTTGGGAACGTACCACTCTTACTTCCGAAGATATGAAACATTTTTTAAAAAACGGCAATTTTATCTGAAAGGTTTTTGCTCATAACACGCAGAGTTTTTGATCAAACCTTATCAAAACTTCAGGAAAGATGACAAAATACAAGAGAAAGAACATACTAAAACGGTAAATAAAAATATTAAAAATCCGATGAGATATGAACGTTAAAAGGAAATAATTTTTCACGGCGCATGCGCGAACGACAGAAATTTATAACTACAAAAATATCGTAGCCTGGTTTATACTACATCTTATAAAAAAAGTTTCAGTTGAATATCGCAAAAATTGAAAAAGATATCAGCGATTAAGTGAGCTGTAATTCATTCATTCGCAGACAATACATAAAGAGTGAGGGACTGTCCACAAAGAGCTATTTTTAAATTAGAGGTTATTGAGTCATGGTTCAAAACCAGCGTTTCAGGGGGTGTCCAGATACTTTTAGCCACCTACGTATAAGGTATTTTTGGCCGAATAGGCAAAATGTGACTTCTATGCCGAATATAAATTTTCAAACTGAAAAAAATTTAACATTGAAGAAAATGCTCGATTGTCACCACACTATTTGTGGTGCAGAAATAAAAAAAAAAGGAATCAAAAGGTAAATAATTCATTGAGTGCACATTATAAATACTGACATCATTGAAAAAGTGAAACACTATTTCTACTGCACTAGATAATTTGCAAAACACATCTTCAATGCATATCAGAAAACTCCTTCTTCAAAAAAATGTACATGAAGGTGCAAAAATATTCATTAAATGAAGCTCTTGTTTCAGCAGATATGCATAAATGATTTTTCGGATCATGATAATTCAGTTAGAATTAATATTTGATAAATTTGACGAAGAATCATCCATAAATTCACATTTTTAGCATTGAAAAGGGTGTTCCTTGTAACGCCGAAACACGTGTATGTCGTTTTCCTGCTCATTTGCGTTTAATATGTTTTTTCATATGCTTTTTTTCATTACACAAAGGTATTTATTTTCTTTTCCAAATTTATATTTAAATTGAAAAATTGTTTATTTATTTTTGTAAACTTTTTTTTTTTGTAAATATCTATCTATCTACTGTTCGACCTCGAAACCCGTGCCTAGCACTGTTGAACGGTTCTATTTTAAAAAGGCAGGCAGCTTAATTGCGAAAATGCACGATGGCAGCAATTCTACTTTGTCCGATATCATTTTATTTTCATAGACCTGATAAGGAAGAGAAATTAAAAAAAAAAAAAAAAACATCAAGAGGATTCAGAAGACCCGATCAACACCCCAGATAAACGAATCCAACGAAAAACAAAACAAAGAAAACTCCCTTCCTATTCCTTATCTCTCTTATCACAATCACCCCTAGTTTCATAAAATCAATTGAGACCTGACTTATGCGCAAATTCGAGGAAGGTCGCCGAAAAGATTATCAGACAGTATCTATCTATCCATCTATATATACATACAAATATATAGAAAGAGTCAGACACTTTTTTATGATATTTAACGTAATTATCCCCCCCTAGAATTTCATTTTCACCTATTTTGTCATGTATTTTTAATGGTCTGTAACAAATTAATGAGACAATATTTTTTTGGGAACATTGCGTTTTTTTTCACCTATAGACTCTACGGATTCAGAAAAATATCACATTTTGTAGTCCCCGAAGTTGGCAAACGAAACCATGTTTCTAAGCATCTTTTCTGCCTTCGGTCCACAGACTAATGGGAATGAGTCTCTCCGAGAACTTTCGAACAAAAAAAGTTTACTCAATTCAGACGGTTCACTTAAAAATTATTAGGTGGGGAAAGGTTGCTTGAACGATTCAATGTTGAACCAAAAATGTTCAAATTTAAAATTTAAATACGGTAATAAAGTATCCTTGCCGAGATGCTTCGGAAAAAAAAATTGTTTAAATCGGACTGTGATTCAGCTTTCGTAAATTTATTCACCTTATTGTTGTTGCATAATTATCTTTTTATTTATGGTCTGCGCATTGCGCAGATTTTTTGAGTTTTTCCAGGAGTAGCTGGGTTTTTCCAGGAATGGCAACGGCAACTGAAATAAGCCAGCTAGTCAGCGTGAGTGAGAAGGAAAATTTTGCCATGATCGAAATGGTGTTGTTATATTGTCTCGCCCGATGTTGGCGGAGAAAATCATTTAATTTTGTGTAAATACGTAAATAAAAGGGTTATTTTATAAAAGTTGAAGACTGCAATTAATTACGGAGTGTTTAATTATATATGTATAAAATTTCCTCAAGTTGAAGTACAAGAAACAAAAATTTTGGAGGCACCGGCGAGATAAGTGTTTTGCTTCATTCATTTCTAAGATATTTTTGAATGATTATGAAACTTTCTGAGAAGTTTAAGAACTGCTACTTTTTTTAATTTTCTGCATTAGAACATTTGCTGATATTTTTTCATGAAAATATTATTTACTTGAAGTATTTCAACTGCTTTATAGAATTTTTAATTGGTATTGGATTTGATGAATAATAACTTGTGATTAAGTTTCAATTATTGAATTGATTTGCTAATATATTGAGATTGGTTTATGCGATATATGTTATTCTATTCCTATTAAGAATTTATTTAATTCGCTTAGTTCTATTTGTGATAATGGAAGAGACAGATAGAGCTCAAATAATTGCGTCTAGAGGAAGAATTAAAGCTTCGTTAACAAGGCTTGAAAATACGTTTAATGACGTAAATGCGAAGAATGAAATTTTAATTCGTATTCAAAGATTGGATACTTTATTTACTGAATTTGAAAAACTAGATGTTCTATTAGATGATGAAGATTCTGAAATAGCAGAATTTGAGGAAAGGTATTTTAAGTTGAAAGCTAAATATCAAAATAAAATTGAAAATTTACTTGCTCTGTCTCAAGCAGGAGAAGTACAAGATAATAATCAAGTTTCTTCTATTGTACTGCAAAATGACGAAACAAATATAAGTAATTTCCGCTTACCGAAGCTAAATATAACACCTTTTTCTGGGCATTTTAGTGATTGGATTAATTTTAAAGATCTTTATCTTTCAACTGTTCACAGTCAGTGTTCTTTGTCTAATGTACAAAAATTTCAGTATTTGAAGGGGTTACTCGCTGATGAACCAGCATCTTTAATTAAACATATTCCGTTATCTAATGCATCATATTTGGAAGCATGGGAAAAACTGTTAGATCGATACGATAAAAAGAAACAAATTGTACAGTCTTTGATCGGATCATTTTTGGATCAGAAAAGTATCTCACAAGCAAATGATACTAATTTAAGAAAATTTATGGATACAAGTGATGAAATTATCAGAGGATTGAAAGCTCTTGGTGAGGAAGCATCAAGTAGGGATCCCTGGTTAATTTATTTAATGCTTCAAAAACTTGATCCAGAAAGTAGACGGCTTTGGTCTATTGAAAGTGCTAATACGGATTTTCCTTCTTTG
>JAXGGA010010921.1:0-44710 GCA_038373865.1 Uloborus plumipes
GGATTGCAATTCCAGTAGATTCTTTCTCATTGCATAAGGCTGGCATTTAGAAAAGTAATTTTTGATGCATTATTACTTTTTATAACTCAAGCAATTGCTTCACTAAACGCGTTTCCCAAAAAAGAATCGTTGAAAATACAAGTAGCTGAGTTCCAAGTATGTAGCAATTAAGTAATGAGGTTGAAACAGTCTTTCTATGGGAAAGATCTGAGAGACCGCATTAAACAAGAAAGAATGGCGTACTGACAAATTGCTAGTTTCTATGGTTACACTACAATTCTTTGGGTTATTTAGCCACATAAATGAAAAGAAATTAGCTTCGTGGAAGAACTTCATTTCTACTGAATAAGGAAGAATTTTTGGAATTATTTAATTAAATTTGTGCAAATCCTTCTCAAACAATAACTAACTGTACTAAAATGCGAAGGAAAATTTTGGCAGTCAATCAAATGAAAACAATTTTTTAAGTTTATAAAACTAAGTGAATTCAAAACTAATGAATTATTCAATATCAAACTCAAAACCAAGAATCTGTGCTGTACTTCTGGAATACTGTGATTTACTGTCAGTTCATGGAATTTTATTCATTTTTTATTGCGTTTCCTTTTAAGTGACTAAGATTGCTTATTGAATACACATTTTGTGACTTTATTCGCTTACTGATTGGTAGATAGCGATTCACGTGGTCTTATGCCCTTGTTTGCAAAACTTATTGCTAGAAAGTCTCTCTGTAATCAATATTATCGTCTGTTTTTTTTTTCACATGAAAAAAAAGAGTGACTTTGTTTATTAACTTTACTTTGACAATTTTATCCAGAATCTATATTTATTTTACTCCTTGTTAAATCTCTGTATAACTTTGTAATAGTATTTAACTTTAAACACTTAGGTACGGTGTTTAGGGATTATTATTCTTTAAGCCATAACTTAAGACTTTCTGATACCAAAGATATTTCATTGACTATATTTCTTCTTGAACTTTTTTTTTCTGCTGCATAAGCAGGATTTTCTAATATATAATAATTCATCTATCTTGTGCACTGCGATGCAAAAGTTTAGACAAAATGCAAATATGTGAATAAAAAGAAAACTATTCAACTAAATACTTTCAAATTTCTACTGCTGGTACACAATATGGTCCCCTATACGTGTCTGGAGTTCTTATAACTATAACTGGAATCAAATTTTGGATATTACAAAAGACATTTTTTTACATTGTTGCAAAAGTTTAGACAATAGTCAGATTTTATGCAAATATCCCTTAAAATGTGATTGGTGGAGGAAATGCGGGACTGTATTATTCATTTATAAAGTTCAGAGATTGCTGAATAAATAATCAAAATCTCAAAAGCTCTTTAGTTCTCGTGTAAAGAAGATGAGAAAGTTTGGAATCCGAAATTTGAAAATGAACCTACTTTATTAAATTTTTGTCTTTTAAATCGGCTCTAGTATGGTAGTACATTGTTTTTTGCTTTGTGGAGAGCAAATTCAGACATGCGTATTGATCAAAAAGTCCAAGAAAAATTATATTTATTAAGGATGAAGGAATTGAAAAAACGGCTCAGACTGACGATTCGCCCCTTAATCCTACAAAACTTCAAATTGGGTCAAAAACAGCACGTGGCAGCATAAGTTGATGAACAACTGAATCGGAATGCATGAAAAAAACAAAGAATTGTGCTTGAGCCTTTTCAGACAGAGTGTCCCAAATAAGCCAGATTTTATTGGTAAAAGCAGCACAGCATATGATCATTGGATATTTCTCAAGTCCCGCGAAAAGAATTATAATCCATCTAGGCCATCTCAATTTTAATAATTTTTATCAAAGAAAGTACCATTAATTTTTTAGTCACGATGATACATGTGCTGCTTTTCACATTAAAATCTGGCTTATTTGGGACACTCTGTCCGAAAAGGCTCAGGCACAATTCTTTGTTTTTTTTATGCATTCCGATTCAGTTGTTCATCTACTTATGCTGTCATGTGCTGTTTTTAACCCAAGTTGAAGTTGTGTAGGGTTAAGGGGCGAATCGTCATAGTCTGAGCCGCTTTTTCAATTCCTTCATCCTTAAGAAATATAATTTTTCTTGGACTTTTTGATCGATACGCATTTCTGAATTTGTTCTCCACAAAGTAAAAAACAATGTGCTGCCATACTAGAGCCGATTTAAAAGACAAAAAATTGATAAAGTAGGTTCATTTTCAAATTTCGGCTTCCAAACTTTCTCACCTTCTTTACACGAGAACTAAAGAGCTTTTGAGATTTTGATTATTTTTTCAGCAATCTCTGCACTTTATAAATGAATAATACAGTCCCACATTTCCTCCACCAATCCCATTTCGAGGGATATTTGCATAAAATTTGACTATTGTCTAAACTTTTGCAACAATGTAAAAAATTTGATTCCAGTTATAGTTAAAAAGAACTCCAGACACGTATTTGGGACCATATTGTGTACCTGCAGTAGAAATTTGAAAGCATTTCGTTGAATAGTTTTCTTTTTATTCACATATTTGCATTTTGTCTAAACTTTTGCATCGCAGTGTATTTAATACTTAAGACTATAAGAATGCACATTTCTTAATGCATAAATAAATAACTTTTTGATGAAAATTTTATTAATTGCTATGTAATTTTTTTAATTTACGATTTAGAGGGGTTTTTTATCTATACAGATTAGCGGATTTTTATTTTAAGCGGATTTTTATCTTTTTTAAAACTTTCAACAACACAACACTGGTATATTTCACTTCAAAGCTGAAGCAAATCACGTAATGTACTAGGCTTTTTCGTTTCAGGTGAAATGACTAAAGTTCAATGAAGTGAAATGCAAGCAAATAAAATACAAATAAAAAACAATTCCCCGTTTCACAAAGACGTGCTGGCATTGCACCAAAACCTCTAGACTTCCATGATAAATTAGCTCAGTTGAAATTCTGAAAAGGGACTTTCTATTTAATATTATATTCTTATTTTATTTAAAACTATAGAGGTAAACACAGAAAAGTTTATGCGACAGTATCAAGTTATAGTCAACATATTCAGAATGTTTTCAATATTTCAATTTAAAGTTATAAAATAATGAGTAAGAAATATGTTCACCAAGACAGAAGAAGGAAATCAAACAAAAAGTAATATTGGTTTATTTACTTCCATTTTCAGTAATAATTTAACTGTTTTTACTGTCCTAATCAAAATGAAAAATTAAACTCATTAAAAATGCGTTGACTTTTGCTATATTTAGTAAAAATGTTTGCTAATGTTTTTTTTTTCCTACTGTGTTCGCAAACAATGAAACATACCCACAATAAACTTCGATGTTGCTACCCTAAAAAATGAATGTTTTTTTACAGTACAATACAGCTGAACTGTATGGCAATAAACTGTAAAATTGCTAGTTTTACTGTTTATTACTGTGCATTTTAAATCGGAGCCTTGGCTGCCAGTATTATACTGTTAAAACTACACTTCATTTTTTGCAGTGTAGGTAAATAGCAAAATTTCGCTTAAGTGTTATTTGGTCGCAATCCAACTACTTAAAAGCGGAGAACATGCGCAGTTTGACATCCAAAATTACAATAAGATAATATTCGAGCTGTAATTAATAAAGCATAATTCATAAGAGTAAAATATTGTTTACCGCTTTTCCCCATATACTGAATATTATCCAGTATTTTCTAGAATTTATGTTTCAAAGTCAAACATCTATAGCTGATTTTCGTTTGGTAATACTACTTGGTGTAGTAGGCAGAAGGGAAATTTCACGAAAAAGCCGCCATTTTTCCCGGACGTGACAGCTCATATATTTCATTAAATAGGAACGATTTTAAAACTGTAATGAAAAAAAGAATTCTCCTTAAGTACTCACGCATATGTTTGCAATTTTTGAAACAACAAAATTGTGTTCAATACCCCTTTAAATTATTATTTTTAATGAAATGTAGGAGCTGTGACTCGAAGAACAAAAATGGCTGGTTTTCTGTGGAAGGGCTAAGAATTAGCTTTTTATTGGAACTTAAGTTTTGCTTCACTGTCGATTCACTACATTTGCCATATTGCCAGTTTTACAGTGAGAAGCAACAGAATCGCCAACACTTTTTACTGGCTCTTAAGTTCTACCTCACTGCTGATTCACTGCATTGCTATAGTGTCTGTTCCACAGTGAAAACTAGAAGAATCAAAGTTAAAATTAATTTTAGGAGCTAATATATTTTTTGAAAAATATTGAAACAAATAGGAAATACATTTCAGTTGTTTAAAAAATATTAAATTTTCTTTCTTCTTCAAAAACAAAAATTGTTTTAAAAACTTCAAAATGAAAATTAGCAAGCAAAAGTAATTTCTTCAGACTTAGCCTTTGTTACTCTAATTGCAGTCTCGTATCTACTGCAGAAGTAAATAAGTAGTGAGAAACAGCAGCATAGCAAACAAAAACTTTCTGTGGAGTTTCGATAGTAAAAATTGTATTTTACCCTTCTGACATTTTATTTGAAAGTATTTCAATATAAATATGCCTATGAAATGATCTCAATACAAAATTACATTGATTTTTTACACTGCAAAAAATGAACTGTTGCTTTTACTGCATAATTCTGGCAGCCGAGCTTCCAATTTAAAAGTAAAATTCACAGTAATAAACTGTAAAACTAGCGCTTTGACAGTTTCTTACTGTAAAGTAAGCAACTTTCTAGTTTTTTGCCGTAAAATTTAGCTGTATTATACTGTAAAAACAGCAGTGTAATACTGCAGCACAGGTTCCAGTTTAAAACTGTAAAATGCATGGTAATAAACTGTAAAATTAGCAATTTTGACAGTTTAGTACTATAAATTTAACTATATCATGCTGTGACAAAAACATTCATTTTTTGCAGTGAGAAGTAACATAAAATTAATTAGATTTCTATCATTAACATCTTTCCAGAGTAAGGTTTAAAACCTTACAGCCACTCTATTTGCGTGACGAGTAAGAAATATAGTCAAAAACATAATCGTCAAAACATATACTGCCATCTAGAAAAGATATGTGGAAGCAAATGCATAATTAGATAAATACAGTCAAAAGTTTGCAAATTTATTTCATGGTTAAATTACGTGATTAATTTCATGATGATTAGACTAAGGCGTGAAAGCGTATTAAACATGAAACAAACTCACTTTCTTAATTAAAATATTAGTTAGGATGTCAGTTGTGATAGATATAAAATTAAAACATTCAGTTATGTGAAGAATAAAAAAAATCGCATTTTAAGGATTGTAGTTGTTAATAACACATATAAAATACGCTGAGAGCCGAAAAGTACTTTCCTTTTCAACTGGTAAATATTCATCGCGAGGGAATACATTAATTAACGAAAAGGTGGTTATTTATTCAAAAACTGGTAAAATTTCCAAACATTTTCAATGAGCCTGCGAGTATATTGCACTCAAAAAACACTTAAGCAAGTAAAAACATCAACGTTTTTGAATAGTTAATATGCATTGAGTTGTTGAGAGCGTGATTTCAAAGCTGCATTTGACTCGTCACTTTAATTTTTTTAAGAATAGATAGAGAGATAGATAGATGTATAAATAGATAGATAGATATATAGATAGATAGATAGATAGATAGATAGATAGATAGATAGATAGATAGATAGATAGATAGATAGATAGATAGATAGATAGATAGATAGATAAATAGATAGATAGATAGATAGATAGATAGACATCCCAACAAAAACATGAATGCAAAATGTTAGCCAAGTTCTTTAGAAACCTTTTGGGCAGTTTGAAGTAGTCGGCTTCACCGATAAAAGAGTTAAAATTTAACGAGCTCCAAGTTCTATACTGTTCTGTTAACTATACTCGTGAGAATTAGTAAAATGTTATTTTTTTTTTTTTTTTTTAGCATTTTGTTAGCTCCTTTCATATCGTTTTCCTAAATAGGCAAGTTTTAATCATCACTAAATTGCATTCAAAAAGGTAGACTCCGTCAATTAGAAATTAACTTACAAAAGTAGAAATGTATAGGGGAGATGGGGCCAAATATATGAACAGGGGCACATGTGAACAAACGATATTTTACCCAGTTAACATGAAGAGAAAAATCTGAAATAAATTATGTAGATGGTAACACAAGTGGTGGTAACACATCTAAACCATTTTTTTTTTAGTTATCATAAGACCTTATGTTTTGGAAGGTGCCAATATACTTTTATGTTCTAGTTCTCGAAGTAAAAACCGAAACATTTTTTTTTTTTTTTTTTTTGTGTGTGTGTGATTTGAACTTTATTCGTCTTAAAGTATTAATAAGGGAAGTTTTCATGCACTATTTTTTTAATTGAAAATAATATAGTTCTTATCAAATTAGGCCTAAGTTTTGATAAGGGACACATGTGAGCACATTATGTAGTGGCAGATGTGAACAGTTTCTCTGTGGCACATAATAGTATTTAATTTTTTGAATTTCAAAAATTGTTGATTTTTTTATATATTTAATAGTCTAATTAAGAAATATTGAATAATAAAAGTTTCCATACTCAATATTTAATTGAAATCTGAAAGAGTTGCAAAGAAAAGAAAGTTAAATTTGCCAAACTGTTGAAAAAGGAACAGTTAAAAGTTGTAGTCAGTGACACTGAATCCGACATTAGTTTGGAAGACAGCAACTATCAAGAAATTTGTGCTGAAGTCAACCTTACACCAGAAAATTTAGCTATGAATGACGTTGTTCTCATAGAATTCACTACCAAAAAGACAAAAATTCACTATGAATAAAACTTTTATGTTTCCAAAAACAGATGAAACATCGACGGTAAACAAATTACCACCACCTTAAGTTTTAAGTAATGGCACATGTGGAGCTGCATCTTCTGTTTCTTTTTCTGTAAAACTTGTAGGCTACAATGTTCGTTGAATTGAGTCTATTATATCTACCGCCATGGTTGAATAAATACCTTGATACCTTGATATTTTCATTAGAAGTGTTTATTAATGTGTAATAAGCAGTATACTTACAAATATGAGTAGGTGTATTTTATTTCCGTTTATGTAACAGTATTTACTTGTGACCCAGGCGTGTTTACAACTGATCCCCTACTGGGACAGATGTAAATTAAATTTATAAAATGTTGGCCTTTTTTTTTTTTTTTTTTTTGGCTAGAATTCACTGTTGAAGAAGGGGGTAACTGCATGAAAATATTTTAACAAATGTTTGATTTATCATGTATAGCATTTGTTTTCTTCTATATCTCAAATTAATAATGAAAAATATACAGAAATGTCATTTTTGTTCACATGTACCCCCTCTCCCCGACATATACAAAAATTTATTTATTTCAATAAAAATTACCTTTCCCCTGCTCCAAAAACTACAAATCAACTGCCTAACATGAAATATTAGAGGTCATATTACATGTGAACTGAAAAGGTTTTTAAAGAATTGCTTCTTCTTTTCTAAAATTCCTCTTATTATCTCAAAGGTTATTTAATGGAGAAGACATTTGTTCTTCATATCAGGTTTTATGTAAGATTAATTCCGATCATGAATTCTTTCCTCGCCGAAAACGTTAGGCAAAAGCCAAAATTATTTCTTCGGATACTTCAGACAATTCCCAGCACGTTTTCTTGCTTTCTGAATTTCGGGCAAGTTGATGAAGAACAATAAGCGGCTAAATGATTGATGAGTTAGAGTTTCGGCCATCACAGGAAAAATACAAGATATATAATTATGTGTAGTATACGGATATTTGTAGTAATATCATGAGTAATTCCTTTATTAGCTTTACTTAAGTATTTTGCTGTTGTAAAAAGATTAGTTAGGATTTTCTGTTTTTATTTTGCTACGATTTCTGTACTTGTGCTTGTGCTGCACACAAAAGCAAGTACGATGAAATATATATATCCTGCGTACGTGCTCAGATACATACAAACATGCGTTGATACATACACCCAAGAAATATGCTAAAGTTGTAAAATGTTACGAGCTAGGAAAAAATTTTAGGTGCCAGAAGCCATGCAAATTATTTCTCGGAGTTTATTGGAAAGTGCAGAGCAACATGACTTGGGAATTGTTCTTGGTATGAGAGAGCTAGTATGTAAGAGAACTAACGTGTTTACAGTTAAATAATAAAATAATAACGTACAAATTTCCAATTCGAAAGAAGTTATACGGATTTTAAAAAAGCAATGAATAAAGAATAGGGTGAGTTCTGGTAAGTGCTCCCATGGGGTAGGTGCGCCCACTGAGAATGTACTATGAATGCTTGTGTGATGAGACTTCTGCCACACATCGAATATGTTAGCTAAATGTCTAAGGATATTTCCTATAAGTAGAGATCAACATTGCACTGTATAAAATGAATGTTATTTTTACAGTATATTACAGCTAATTTTAGAGTAATAAACTAAAAATCGCTAATTTTAGTCATAAACTTACAGTACTTACCTGTAAAATTGCTAATTTTACAGCAATAAACTGTAAAATTGCTACCCTGTGTTTTAAAATTTTAAACTGCAACCTCTGCTGCCAGTATTATACTGCTGTTTTTAGAGTATAATACAGTAAATTTTGCGGTAATAAAGTGTAAAATTCCTAACTAAGCAGTAAGAAACTGCAAAATTGCTAGTTTTAGTTTTTTACTATGCATTTTATATTTTTAAATTAAAGCCTCGGCTGCCAGTATTATACTGTAAAAGCAACAGTTCACTTTTTGCAGTGTAGTTTCAATAGATGAAACAAAATTAGGGATAACTTGAATGTCTTCAAAAAAAACTCTAATGTGAAGATTGAGATGGTTAATGTTTCGTTTTTCTTGTAGTCATACCAAGAAATTGAAGTCAGAAAATGTAAGTTGCTATTTTTTTTTGTCATTGTTACTAATAACATACATGGTGTATTTGGATTAAATACTCTAACTAAAATTTGTTTATATGACGGGTCGCACTTTCCCTTTATTAAAAGCAAGATGGGGCAAGTGCGTCCCATTTTGAGGGGCATGTGCGACCCGTGTAATTCACCTTTAATTTTGCTTATAACTCCTGTTTTCAATTCACTTTTTATTTCCTTTTCCCATGTAGGGGAATGAGGAGCAAAGTGAAATGGCAAAATATTTTCACAATTTGCAGCTCCATTTATCCAGCAATATTTTAACAAAGTCCTTATACATACAGTCGATTCATGACAACAAATATATAGATCTAAAGATCAACGAAAAAAATTATACAAGTCCTTTTCAAAATTTGATACACTTATTGTAATATTCATGTTTTTTCAAAAATATTTTTCGTTATGATATAGTTATAAAACTTTTGTAATTATCATTTTCAATATTAATTGAGATCTACTGGTATCCAGTACAGTACTTATTTCACTTATATTAAGTGAATTTTGATTTTAAATGTTCAATGAAATTTATCAAGTAGGGGAGAGTGGTAATGAATGGGCCATGGTGATGAATGGGCCACTAACAAAATATGAAAAAGTATTTGCATGATTTTTTTTTTTTTTGATGCCACCAATAGATGTAGCTATTTGTTCTACTAAACTCATCCAATTTTCATTCGTTTGCGCTGAGACATTTTCAAACTAGAGTGGCATGGTCAAGAATTTGACTGAAAAGTAAGTTTTTCCCTTTTTAGTAAAACATTTCCTAGCTAAAATGTACCAAGTATTTCACTGCATACATATGTATAAGCTAGTCTTTCCATATCTATAAACTAATCTTAAGATGTATTTTGATGTTATCTAAATTCAATGTACTCAAAAAACCTAAATGTAGTCCAAAAGTATAGGTGGGGCTGAATGGGCCACTATGTCATGGTAATGAATGGGCCACCTAAATATTGTTTTTCTTCCTTTTCTTTGGATTTTCGCATCAATATGAAACACAACCGACTGTCATCGATAGATTAAGATTACTGTCGTCAAAATAGGTTTGTAGTAACTTCTAAATATAAATTGCAGATCTATATTATATTCCCATAGTACAATAGACTTCTGGTCGCAGTTCGTGGCTTGAAAAAGCCCCCTCTCTCCTTCATATTATATTCCTCACAGTACAATTTCATTTTCTTTCTTGGTAACTTAAGTTAGATATTTCTTATTCCCAATGTCTAGTAAATTTTTAAAAAAAATTTTGAATTTTGACAAGTTTGAAAATGAAGATGAAGTTTTTGAAAGTGATTTTTAGTATTATTTTTGAAATATATAAATTTTGTTAAATCATAGTGTGTATTATCTGTTATTTTTTTATATATATTTGATGTTATTTATTTCTTACAATCTCATTATTTAGTCATTTTTCTGCTACAATTGGTATGCATCAGTTTTATTTTAATTGCATCAGTTTTGATGTTTATATAATTTTAAATCAGTATGATTTTGTATCATTATGTCAAGTGCCACATTTATTTTGTCATTATCAGCAAATAAAAGATTAAATCTACATGTTTTCATTGAATTCATTTAGTGGCCCATTCATTACCTTCGATGGCCCATTCAACCCCATAGGTGGGGTTGAATGAGCCAAATTTCAAAATTTTTATTTTCTATTATAATTCATTATAGACAGGTGCTAATCCAACTTTTATGACTTTTTTAGATAGCCAGATAAGTAAAGTAACTAAAACACCAATTTAGAGTTAAAACAAAGTGTTAGAAAAAATTACAAAAATTCAAAACCAAAAAGTGGCCCATTCATTACCACTCTCCCCTACATGCGGGGCAAAGTGGATGGGGCAAATGGAAATAGTTCATTTCGTTTACTTATGCATTATTTTTTTAAATCACGTACGTATTTCTTTATTTATTGATTAATTTACATTCTTTTACCTATTAATTCACTTATTAATTCATTCATTCGCTGATTTTCTTATTCGTTCTCTATTTTATTCACCCTCTTCTTCACCCATTTCTTTTTCTCATAAATTAAAGAGTTCAGTAATTTGTTTATTTATTTATTATTTTATTTTTCATTAAAAAGTCATTTATTCGTTTGTTTACTCGTGCATTTGATGAAAATTATTGTTAATCACAAAATAGAAAATTTTTCATAGTAAAAATATTGCATTTCCCACTTTGCCCCATGATTTTTTTATTTGGAAAGTTTCTACCTTTTTTTTTGTAGGTTCAAAATAACTGCCAAAAATGAAAAATAATATTTCAACGCAAGTTGTAATACAAAATACATTATTCAATCTTTATGTACAATCATTTTCAGAACAAATTTCCGATGCGTTCATTTTGAAATAGGACAGCTATCTTTACTGTTTCACTTTGCCCCACATTCCCCTACTTTTACTAAATCCCATTCGTGCATTTATTACGTAAAATAATGATAATTTATATTAGAAAGAAAGGACCCTCAAGCAACATTATTTTTTGTAAAAACTTTAAAATCATATGTCAGAGCATCAGCTGATCGGTGATTTTGAATTCTAAAATGAATTATTGCATACCTTTTAAAAGGCAGGCGAAGGTTAAAATCGGCCTTTGGTAGAACTGCTGTAATTCGTAATTTTCTTGAACTAATACAGAGAGTTTAGACAAAAGTGATGATATGGTGTCAGAGGAATGTTTTTAAAATATATCAAAGATCAAATTTCACTAGCTGAAGAAGTCAGATATGATGAAAAAATTATCAACTTGGAAAATTAAGAACAGATATTTGGATCTTTCGACGAAATCTATCGACCTTGATCTATCGACAAAAATGGTGGGCAATTTGTTTTTTTTACAGACCTTTCACTCATTCAAGAATGTGGATGGCCCACTCGCTACACCAGTGGTTCTCAACCTGGGGGAGATCGCCCCCAAAGGGGCGCTAAATTCCTAAAGGGAGATGGGGGCAATGGGTATTTAGAAGAGAAAATAGTAGTGATAAAAAGGTAGAAAAAACCGAAATTGTGCAAACATGTACGAAACCGGTTGTTCAGAGTTCAGTCAATTAATAACAAGTTAAGAAAGAAAAAATTAAAGTTCAAGAGCTTCCTCCTTGCATCTCGGATGAACCTTAGGAAGTCTTTTGTCATTCATTGTCAATTTTATTAATTTTTAGATTTCCAATTTATTTTCCTTCAAATTTTTAGTTTCAATGATTTTAATTCCCCCAGATTCCAGTGCAGAAAAGAAAATAATTTCTTGAAAAATATACTTCTGCTTTTTGTTAAGCACATCGATGATCTTAGTTAAATGTTACCCTTCAAATGTTTGTATCAGTTCGCTTAGTGAAAGAAAAGAAAATTAAAGGTATTTTACTTATTTATTAATAGTTTTATATATACAGTTTAAAAGTGCTTGGTTATAATTGCTTTATTGCGTACAGGTACATTTTACTTCAAATTAAAATTACTTCAAATTAAGTTTAAAAGTATCGATGTTCACTTGCGCCAACTTATGGTTTTTTCGAGGAAGAAGGGGGAGGGGGCGATAGGTGCCAGTACCATCTGGAAGGGGTGATGAGCTCAAAAAGGCTGGGAAACACTGTGCTACACCCTTATCTCCCTTTCTCTCGGGTCATAAATCTCTCATCTGCTCTCGGCAAGAGTGTAGTGTAGAGCTACGGTAAAAAAGGCCTTGTTCCTCTCTTCCCGTCTTCCTTTAACATCAAAAATTTTGTTTTTAAGATTTTAATTGACAAACATTATCGAGGGAATTCTTCGAACCGCTTAATTTTTGTCTATTTTCTGACTTCATCAAGGAACCCCTAAAATTACGTTTTTAGGAATTATTAAACTTTTCGAGAGTAAAATAACTTTGACTTTATTGCTTACTAAAAAATGCAACGCATTTGATTTTTTAGATAGTTTTTCGATTAATGTTTGAACAAAAATGTAAAGTAGTAAAACTTCGAGGATTTGAATCCAATATTTCGGTTTATTATACTAGACAGCAACTCAAGTTGACACTGACGTCGCTACGAGCGGAGCCAATAAGAGCTCACAAGTAGTTAGCGATCTCCTCTAATTCGCCAAGTAGGCTGTGACGTTTTATCTATCTCGTTTTTCATAGGCTAACGTCACGATGTTTTTGTCAAGAAACCTTGCAGTGTAGTATAATTATGTTGTTTTTAAAAATAGGGAATAAATTCAAACTTCAAATTTCGAAATGAAAACCATCAGGGACCAATTGACCATCAGGGATTGATTAATGCATGGTCCTTCAGCTCCGTGGACCTTTGCACCACAATTTTAGGGGCACCAAAAAGTGGTAAATTTATTTTTTTCTATTTTCTTTTGGAAGCAACTACTTTTGAAAATGTGCGGATTTTCTTGTGACTGGGGGACTAAAACTTAATCAGGACCCGGGCACCACTTTGGCTCAGAGCATTTTTTAAGGATTTTTCACTGGGCTACACGGGGTGATTGTCTGTCATTAAATGTGTCTGGGGGGGGGGAGAAAAAACCCAAAATAGATACAAAATTTTACCAAAAAACATTTTTAATATTTTAAATAATATTTCAAAAAAAAAATGGAAAAATTTACCCAATATTTTTAAAATTATATTTAATGGTATTTATAATGGGAAGGTGTCACCTCACCTCTTTCTGTTTACCAACATCAATGGGCAGACAAAAGGAACAGGTTTTGTTGGAGGCTGTAGAAGCGGTGGAGGCTTTTAGGAAGGGGAAAAAAAAGAGAAAGAAAGAATTCCGTTTACGAAGGAGTGACCAAATGTTGGATTTTACAATGTCGCCCAGTGACTCTGTTTTGTGTCGCCTAGTCCCTAAGTTAAAAAAATGCTCTGCTTTGGCTTGATCGGGCCCTGTTGACCATTAAACAAAACTATATAATGATAAGTTAATTTTTCAATGGGTAGAGAGAGAGACAGAGAGACATTTGTCGTACTATATGACACGTGACTTCAGTCGAGCAATGAGGTTGAGTTTGACCATAATATATTCGATTCTCAGAAGTGTATTTCAGAGTTTAGCGGTTTCTGTAACTGTCAAAAGCGATGTAAACATTTGAATGTGCTTTTCTTGAATCGCGGAAAAAACTTATCATAAAATTTTAATGCTGAACGAAACATAAAAGGAAATACTTGTTTAATATATGCTATTATTGTCAAAATGCTCATTTAGTTAGACCTCTTATTATGTTCTCAGCAAAAGCTGTATTACTGCAAAATGTTTACTCTAAGACCGCAACATATCACGTTTCTAGACTTAGGAAAATCATTTTCAGGCATTGTAATTCCTTGCGCAAAAGTGGTGAATCAAAAAATATACCATCAAGATTCAATGAAATAAATATTCAAATGCTGTCTGCTGGTTTACACCAGCAAATATTTGGAAAATGTGATGATACAAATGTGGATACTAAAACATTGGAAAAAGTTGTTGCTCATCTTAGTGAACATAACTTATGGAAAGCTGTATGAGCCCTTTAAAACAATATTTAACCTAACATTTATGTAGTTTTCATACTTTTTTGTCTTTATTTCGTAAAACTGCATGGTTTGTACGCTTTAAAGAAAACTTTGAAAACTGCTTGAAATTAAAAGTTTCACTTTCAAGTGCTTGAAAAACGTTTAAATGTATCTTTAGTACCTTAATCTTAATTTTTGGATTTATTGCTAAAATGGTACATTAAAAAATCTCGTCGGCTGCTTTTCGCCGAGTTTCTCTACCCTTTTATTTGTATCCACTGAAAACTTGCTTTTTTCACAAGTATTTGAATATTTTGGGATATTTTTTTTTGTTTAAAAAATTAACGCGATATTTAGTTCATTATTGCTATTTAGTATATAATTGACTTAAGGCGTTCACTTAACCGAATTTTCACAATTAATGATTCATTTAATAAAAATCTTACTTTGGGGAACTTGCCAAATATCCATTTCGGGTTTCACTGAAAATTGCAAGCAGTTTTTGGGTTTTCAATCTGTTTGCATCTTATGAAATTTTAAATCTTTTTAAAATTTGAAAGCTGTTTTTAATATGTGCTGCTTTAAAACTGCAAATGTAACTTTTTATTTGAACAGTAATTTTTTTTGAAAATTTGACATAGTTCAAAGCTCCAACATCCAGGGCCTAAATGATCTTCATGGTTGGATTTATTCTGCATGACTTGTGTTTATTGTTTGAAAAAAAAACAACAAATGATAACATGACTTTTGTTGCATACATTTAGAACAATTTTCAAAATTGAAACAGAATGATTAAAATGAGTCATGTTATGTAAAATGTATAAAATTTTGTAGAGTTGAAATAAAAATCTCAAATAATTTGAACATCAAATTTTTCTGTGTAAGTTTTACTTTTTTTTTTTTTTTTTTGTAAAATTCAAAATTATGTAGAGAATAAATAAATTTAATAATGGTATTGAATTAGAAAAAGAGGCGAAGTTCTAGAAAAGTTGCTTCCAATCCTATACTTTTAGCCAAAAAATCACCAATTGTGCATTTTTAAATTTTTTTTTAATTTATGATTTCTCTCTAATTGCAAATTTAAAATAGTGAATAAAACTAACCTACTCATCTGTCTAGGGCCACAATACTAATTTCTGTAAGTTAATACATGAAAATAAATAATCACAATTTTTTTATCATTTTGTGTATAACATGATTCTAAGACATTCTGCTAAAAGATGAAGAGTAGTATAGTGGATAAAATGTATATTTCATTTTCCTTTTGCAGCTGGACCTGGAATAGGATATTTCATCATATTTGTACTTTTAGAAAGTAACCTGAGGTCTCATGCAGTCTCATAGTTTACTCGTACCGTGCCTCTATATTGATTCACATTCATTTTTTCCTTTTAGGTACATTCTAAGATTATAAATAGAAATAAAATTTCATTGTATGTATAGTATTAAGCAGGCCCATTATTTAGGGGGGTCGATTGTCCCTAGCTTTGAGAAATCGGTGCATTTATAAAAGGGTGGGCATGGTTTTGCTGTTTCCAATGAAATTGAATTGTGTTTGCATCCTTTGACCCGCCCTAGAAAAACTTGAAATGATGGGCCTGAGTATAAATGGTTAATTCTTGTGATTAACTTTATTCATTTCCTGTTTTGTACTTAAAACAAATATGTTTACAAATGTACTTTTTTAATTTTGTATTTATCCTTTACATATGTTTACAAATATTTATCGGCATTTAAAAATTTTGTCTGTTAATTTAGGAAACAAGTACCTTACCTGAAGTCCATTTTACTATTCCTGAGTTGCATAACTCCAATGTTATTGACCACTTCCATCACATAGCTAGTCAACTTTTATCAGACTACAAGACCTTGCTGTTCCAGCTTATTGATGCCACAATACCACCTGTTCCTACAAAATGGGAATTCGCTCCTGGATGGATGCAGTATGACCACCTTGGAAATTCTAAAAAAGTAGATTTCCCTGAAGATGGTGCCTTGGTTTTGGATGTTGAAGTTTGCATGCAGGAAGGGAATTTTCCAACGATGGCTTCTGCTGTTTCTGATAAGCATTGGTAAAAGTTTATTAATTCAATGACAGTCATGAGTAGCCTCTTTGATTTTGAAAACATTTTAACTACTTATAAGTAGAATTTTGTAGAACTTGAAGAGAAAAGGCAATTTTGAAGAGAAAGGCAGGAAGCAAAGGCAGTTTTTTTAATATAGTTTAATTTATAACATTTTTAAAAAGATTTTTCTTTTCTTTTCCTTTTTTTTTTTTTTTTTTTCTGCATCTAGAAAAGATTGTAGACTGACAGTAGTTTTCACCAGAGATTTTGATATTCATTCGAAAGCTTTTTTTAAGAAATGAATACTTTCAAAATTAATTTCAACAAACTATCAATTTTAGTAAACACTTTCATACCCTATTCAGATTACTTACTGGATCGTATTACTTTTCCAGGTACCTATGGTGCAGTGAAAGATTGATTCAAAATCAATTCGTTTTCTCAAAAGAGGTATCACTGTCCGATCTAATACCTTTGGAAACTTTGGCAAGCAGTATGAAACCATCAGCGGAAAAGAATTGGGCTCCAAGACTTATAATTGGTCATAATGTTGCATTTGATAGAACTTTTATCAAAGAACAATATTTTTTAGAGGTATACTCTTTGTTTTATTTATTTATTTATTTTTTTTTCCATCCTTGCTACAATTGCCAAAAATCCTCTGCTTTGATCATTTTCACTTCCTAGCACAAAGAAAGGGAAGTATTCTATCAGAGAAAATTTTTCACTCATCTCTCAGCCAAAATGTTCATTTTAATTCCCCCTAAATGCATTTCAAATATTTTTTTTCATAACCTATATGCATGCATATGTAAGAACGAACCTATGGATATCCAAAATACCCACTTTGGAAGTCCCTGAGTTAATTATTAGGAATTTTCTCTTAAAATATATATATATATATATAAGGGCCATTTTTAAAGTTAGAGCCGATTGCTTGTGGTTATCTGCACATCCAGTCAGGTGACATCATCAGAAGACAATAAAACTAAGCAAAAGGAATTAAATAAAGATGAAAAATAAATAAAATTACTTGCTTTGAAAACTAAGTATTAACTATGAAGCAACATTTTTGTACATATGATAGTTTTTCATATATGTTAAAGGGAAAGAAAATATGTTTATGGCACGTAAGAAATCTGCTATTGACTTCACTTCAATTATAAAAAATATTCCTTTGGAGTACAAAAAAAAAACGGAGAAATAAGGTATGAATTAGGCAATCTCAACTAAATTTTAAGAAATCTAGGACATTTTTTTAAAAATTGGCTATGTTAGGCAAACTATCAGTATGTGGGCTAATTTTGTACAAATTTTCATAATCGTACGTTGCGTTGATTTTGCGGTAGAGCACTTGACCCACAAGCTAATGATGTCATCAAACATTGATTTTATACATATAAATAAAAATACTACTTCTGATAATTTCATTTTATCATACCTTTTTTAAAAGTTCTTCTACACAATAGCGTACATAGAATAATTTGCGCCCCCACCCCTATTTAACTAATTTAATAGGGGATTAAAAAATTCCTCTGTAACTCATAGTGCTATTTTTCTGGGTTGTGCACCCTTAAACCTTGTACTCTACGGGGGTGCTATGTACGCCACTGCTTCTAGACTTTTTTTCTCCAACTAACAATAACACTTTTTCTTAAACTACATAAACTGCGGCCAATTGCTCTTTTGCCAATTTTATTGTACCAATTACCTTTTGCCAAGATTGTCCGTAGGTATTGATCGCAGTCACAGCTAAATTTTTACATTAAAAGTTAGCCATTTAAACAGATTTGCACTGTCGAAATAAAGTAAATATCCTATTTCTGGTGCGTGTTAGTACGAAATGCCTTGTTTCTTAAAATTTATTCATTGTATTTTCTTGGTTTACTTGCAGAAAACAAAAACTATGTTTTTAGATACAATGTCCTTGCACATGTGTGTTTCTGGATTAACGGGCTTGCAAAGAGCAATGTCTGTTGCACTGAAGAAAAATGGAGATTCAACAAATGATTTCTTCAATGCTGTGGTATGTACTGTAAAGTTATTTTTTATAATTTTTCTGAGTAATAATAATTATAATTTGATCTAATTATTGAAGTTTAATATTTTTAACTTCAACAATACTTTGAAAAAAGAATAAAAGTATGTTTTTTAACATCAACTGTGCTTTTCAAAACATGATTTCAATAAGCTTATAAAGTTAAAGAATCATGAAAACTTGTGTACTATGAATAAAATCAACTGTCTGTCTGTATTTATCATGGTAATAATCTGTCTGTAATTAGCTAATTTTCACCATTGAAAAAAATTTCAGGAAAAAATGCACCATATTTATAAATACTTTCTTGATTATAATATCATTATTTATAAATGCTTATGACTATTTATAACGATTATTTGTATGATTATTTATAAATACTTGTGTTAAAATTATCTCTGCATGCAAAATTAAAATGCATTTTCAACTTTTAAAAATTAGAAATTGTGTCATTACTAAAAGTTGCTTCACAACAAATATATTATTTCAAAATAAAGGCGTATAATGCCTCATTATACATTTAAAACACTTTTTTTATATATTAATTGCATTTTACAATATATTTTGGAAAATCTCAAAAAATCCAGTAATTAACAAGTGTCACCAGCAGTGTCATGCACACAAAATAAATAAATTCTTTCCTAATTAAATGTGTTTTTCTAATATTAAATATGTAACCAAAGGTGTCTTATTTGTATTCAGATTCTAGTGTTTGAAGTTCTGAATTAGCGGTAAAGAAGTTTTCAGAATTGAAAAACACTGCAAAAAGAGCTCATAGAAAATGCAAAAATTGCAGCAATGCAATACAAAGCTCTAAAACCCAGAACCACTGCTTGCTGTTCAAAGCTATTTAACTCTTCTTATTATTTTCAGTGTAGGGTAAACATTTTCTTTCTGTGGTACATCGTATGTAAATGTTTAAGCAAGTTTTTATCAATTCATGCTTTATAATTTGCTTTCTAAAATTCATTTTATGTTATTTAGTACATGTTTTTATGATTATTTGTTTACTTTTAGGGTTGGTCATACATAAGCTCTTTGAATAATCTTGCTGATGTTTATGACTTATACTGCCAAGGAACTCTTGATAAAACAGAAAGAGGAATTTTTGTTAGTGGATCACTAAATGATGTTAAAGAAAATTTTCAGGTTGATTTTGGTGCTTCTTATCTTAAGTAAAATTTTTTGTTCATTCAATGAATTTTTTAGTTGTTAAAAGCACTCTTTTATATTAATATCAAGTCATGAACTAATCTACTTCAAAAATTTCAACTACTTTTCTACTCTAGATGTCTCTCTCTCTCTCTCTCTCTTTACCCATGCAAAGCTAAAACATTAGTACTAATAACATTAAATTATTCAGGATGATACTATACTCGGTTACATTAAAATAGGTGTATCAAGTTTGGAACTTTTGCATCGTCTCCATTGAAACTATGCGAAAGAAAACAGCTCCACTCTTTTTTTTTTTTTTTTTGCACTGCTGTTGAGGCATTTCATTTGTTTTATGTTTATCGAATTAGGCTCACACTTTTATTTATGTCCTCATGTCTCAGTTATTTCTCAACGTTTTCTAACAAATCTAGCCATCTCTACTAATAATAAAGCTGAAGGTGGGTCTATCTTTCTTTCCGTCTGTCTGTCTGTGACCTGCATATCGCCAAAACCGTTCAATCGATTTTCTTAAAATTTGGCACAAAATTAGTTTAGCATGGGTGTGTGCAGTATGAAGCGTTTTTTCAAAAATTCTATTTCATTCTTTTTCTATTCTAATTCTTTGCTTATTTTTCATACAAATAGAACAAAATGGGGTAGAAATATTTCATACACATTTTCAAGTTTTATGTTATTCGAAAGCTTGGAATTTTCTGTTAAAAAGGATGTCAGTTCGAAGGTTTTACGAGCAATAGAAGAGCTGTAATAATTGTTTATAGAATCCCTGAATTCAAGGCTTGCTTTGAGTAAGCCAAGAATTTTAAGTGATTAAGCTCGAGAATAAAATTTGAAAATAAAGATGAAATGAATTATTTCATCAACTTTTAGTTGTTTAACTAAAAAATTAACTTTTCATTTTGTTACCATGGCTACGTTTTTATATCTTTTATTTGTTTTGTTCTTTTTCCTTTAATAATTTTAAAAATGTATTTGTTTTCGTAACATTACTAACTCCAAACCGTATTGAAATGAGTTAAATGAAATATTTTAACTGTTAAAAATGTCTGCTTTTCTTTTCTCAGTTTTTAAGGAATTAAAACTCAGTAAACCGTAAAATATTGTATAAATTGTGGTATTGCAACGTTCTTTCTAAAGTGCTACATTTTGGAAAATGTATTATTTTGTTTTTAAAGCTACGAAAGAAAACTTCCTTCTTCTTTTTGGCTTTGGTAAGATATCTGTTGGTTTCTGCAAGCAGCAAAGTTGTTCTTATTTTCTCTTTTGGCTCATTTTTACGTCATACTTTCAAGGAATTATAGCTGAATTATAACTAAAATTGAGTATTCTCTCTGCGATATCAATTATTTACCAAATGACCTTTTAATTTTATTCCACAGGCAAAGCTGTGCGGGTACCTTCACACATTCCAGGGTCCCCCGTACCTACCACAACTTGTGGTTTAATCAGGATAAGGCCCTGATGAGCGCTCTGTTCTTTTTGAACCATACCAAGGGCCGAGCAAACCCTTGGCCCAGCACCTCCAGAGGTATAGTTTCACTTGAAGGACTTTGTGACCACGACATTTTTAACTTCCCCCAGTCACCATTGATCAAGACGGTGTATCTTTGATCTGCTGGGATTGAACCCAGGACCCTCCAGTCACGAGTCCGACGCCTTACCGATCGGGCTATGACGCCCCGCTGTGCGGGTACCGCTAGTACATAAATAAAGCAAAAATTTCTAAGAAAAAGTTGTGCTTTATTAATGTTGATTTTTCAATAGAATAATAGTTCACACACAAAGCAATTTTAACTGTTTGCATTCAACCGTTGTTGCAAAAGCTAAGTAGGGAAAAGTCCATAGCGCTGTAACTATGACAACCATCAGGGGGTAATGCAGAGAGTAGGAAATTAATTTTACTTTAAGCAGCCAGCTATTGTTAGACTGGATAAAGTATTGAAAAAAAAGTTCAATGAAAATATGTATGGGCACTCTAATAAATCAAACACTATTTTAACACGTTGACTGCCAAGCTACGAAGCAATTCCTAGATTAGGAGTTGGGCTAAAGCCAATCTACATGTGATGAGAGAGTTAGGATTTTATGGTACCTTCACCGAAGCCAAATATCTCTACTTCTGCCCAAGTATGACATTTGCGGTCGAATATGCGAGAAAACAGCAAATCCAGGAACTACAAGCTAACTCGAAGTGGACTCAACAGCTAAGTTCGCATACCACGAGTTATCTCGTAGCTTGGCAGTCAACATGTTAAACCCTTACATTCATGTTTATACATATGTTTGTTACTTCTTGAGAGAGAGTATGACCCCCTTTTCCCTGACCCTGACTGTTCCATTGCATTCATCTATAGTTTGAGCAAACCTCGCCTAGCAGCATTGAGAAGGATATGGGTGATTCTATTCTGTGATTCTTTTGACAAAAAAAAAATCAGATTTTAAATTTAAGCTTTCTCAATTTTTCGATGCATATTCAGTATCCATTTTACTGTCAAAATAAAAGCCTGCGAGGAATTTACAACAACTTCAACGCGCCAAAAGCGAGAAACAAATTTCAAATTTTTCCGTTCCACGTTACTGACTCATTTATCCGCGGTACTGACATAATATAAATTTGGTAAACATTCTTTAGGAAAATCATTTAATACATTCTTGAGTTCTGTTACAACATTTAAAAATTCTTTTACATTGATTATTTACCATATTAATAACTAATAATAACAACAATAACAATTAACTCTTATAATTGTTTGCAACTATTAATCGAAAAAAAAAATACTCTATTTATAGTATTTAACAAAAAAAAAATGTTTAAACTATGTTAAACTTATTAAAGTAATATATCAAATGCATTCATAGTAATAAATAAATAATATTAAATTACATGAAGTATGAAGTATGATTTTTGGTTTTCATTGTTTTTTTTTTTAATTCTTGTACTTCTATGCAGTGATATTTTTTCATTTTTTTCTAAACTGTTTTTAGCAATGTCTGTTTCAAGGCATTCTGAATTTTTAGTTAATTTTGGTGATGATTTACATGATTTTATTTTCAATCAGTTCTTCATTTTTCTGGTTGTATCATTGATGGAGTAATCAATTTTTCCTATAGCAAAGTGTTCGCGTTTATTTTTAGTAGAACAATCAAAACAACTTAATGAATTAAATAAAATACAATTATGATGTAGTTTATTCCACGTGTATTGATGTACTTTCATAGTGCCAATGAAAAGCTTAAAATTGCTCGGTAATATTGAATCAATGTTTGATATTTTGTCTTCTGTATTGCAATCAATGTATACTGAATTTACGCGATCTTGCAACATCGTTAACAAATATTCAAAGTTTGACACATCTAAGCCGTATTTCACTTGATCGTCAGATAATTTCTTAATATAACCACCAATCCCATCAGTGGAACTTTTTCCGTGGCCAGCCTCACTAAAGTTGTATGTAATATCCTCTAATTGAGTATAGCACTGAGGCAAGTACTGGGTTATGAGATAAAACATTTTCTTATTGTGGTACTGAGTCGTTGGACCATCACTCATTATATGTAATTTTTTTACCTCTGGATTTATTGCTAGATAAACATCAAGTATTTTTTTAATATGAACAATTATAGCAGAAGGATTATATCTGAGAGATTTTGACAAAGTAGCAAAACCTTGAGAAAAGTTTAAAGAGTAGATCATGCCAGTGTGTAAAGTACATTGTACTCTACTGGCCCCAAAGTGCACTGACTGAACTTCCGTTTCATACTTACAAGAATAATTTTCACTGAAATCAATGAGGAGTCCCAACTCATTGCTTTGTATAAGTTTTTTCATGGAATTGCTTTGATGAATAATTCTGTATTCATGAGCCATAATCAAATCTAGATCGTGTTTAAAATGCTGAATTGCTTGTCCTATCGTGCAAGAAATTTCTGTTTTTGCAGTAACTTTAACAGTTATTGGTTTTTTGTTTTTTCATTTATTCTTCGTTCTGAAGATACTTCCCATTTCATGTAAGATATTTTATCAATAGGATTAGTATCTTTCATATTAAATTCTAAATTTTTTAACTTACATTCCTCACACTTTCTTGATAGACACCCTTCAGAATTACTGTCTCATAAGAAACTGCTCAAAATTTTATATGGCGTACTTTCTGTCAATAACTAATGACTGTGAAACGCTTGTATTAGCAAAGAAAAATTTTCGTAAGTGAAGCACGCACACGCATTTCGATTAGTAATTTTCGGTTCAATACAGTACTTTGGGCATAATCTTGCGAAAGCTGCGTAGCTAACACGATACATACTTTGGGAACAAAATTGAGAATGTAAATCTTTAATCGTAGCCTTCTACCTTGTATTGATAGCATTTTTTTATCGAGCTATTTATCAGATTATTATTATTTTCTTCATAAAAATTTATCACCCGATCTTGAATGAATTTTTGATTCCTTTTGCATTTTTTACATACTCCAGTGACTGATTACTCCTATGAACGCTTGAAGAAATAATAGCAGCAATATTTTTCCCAATGGCAGATATTTGTCGATATTTTTTACAATTTTTCCGCTTATTGCTCGACCCAATATTTGCTTAAACTTAGAACTGTTTGAGTCTTGGTAGGACAATTTTAATTGACTTACCATAACTTCATGAAGCATAAATGTTTTGCAAACTTTGGGATTCACGTTTTGATCTTTTAGCATTTTGTCAACTTTAGATTTAGGCGATGTGGATTCTGGTTTTTGTTTTTTTCACGTTGTAATTTTTTTACGTAAGCTTTTGATTCTTGTTTGCGGTTTTTTATTATCTTCCGATAATTTTTTGTTGCATCTGAAACATTTACTTAGCTTTTTTTGAATTTGTTTCCTTCCTACAGTAGCTTGTTTGGATTCAACATTATTTTCACCATTTTGCTTTGTTGTCAGCTCAACATCTTCTTTTTGTCGGGCCCGTGAGTTTTTTTTCCATAAATTTTGTTGTTTGCGACGAGCTCACTGTTCTCGTTTTGATATTTCTTGAATTGACTTAAGTTTTCCTTCCTTTTTCCTTTTTTCATTTCTTGCTCGTTCATTTTGACAGTAATATTCATAAGCTTTTGGATCATTGCGTATTTTTTCCCTCCTTGCCTTTTCAGCAATTCGTTTTTGCTCCAACCGATGTTGTTTTACCTCTGCACTAACTTAATTTTTACGCTTGACTTTTGTTCTTGCAGATAATTGTGGAATTCGGAAACTTATATCATTACTAGTATCAGGTACTTTTTTACTACGTAGTGTTGGAGCCATCCACATAAAAAAATATTGCAATTAATGATTAGAACAATTTTATTACTAATTTATAATTTTTTCACACGGTACTGACAGACACGGTACTGACATTTTCATTTAAAAAAATTACTGTACCTGTTTGGCTGTAGTTTTGTTAATGTCCATTTATCGTGTAGTTTAGGTTAGTATTAAGTACAAATATCTGCAATTTCGGATAGCAAAAATCAATAGTTGTTAAATAAATCCATACCACGTACTGACAAGAAAATTTATGACATACCTTTTTCAAAATGGAAATCTAAAATGACACAACCTCTTTGCACTATTTCGTCATCTCTATGCTTGTAAATATTACTCAGGTGAAGTGATTTCAACATCGTTCACAAGGCGTTTCATAAATCTCAATGTAGACGGCGCTCGAGTCACACAAATGCAATTTAAAAGAAACGTTAAATTTCGGGGACAAGAGTTATTGAACCAAAACTCAATATTAACTTGATGTATTGACCAAAATACAGGTCGTTTCTTTTATTTCGATCATATACATTCGAATTTATGAGGTAATTACTTCAAATTATTTATTGCGACCAAAAAAATTCAACATTTACAGAAAACCTCAAAAAAGGGACATGACATGGTACTGACATTTTGGTGATATGTTGTAGGTTTTCTCTTAATGCAAGTTATACTATTTAAAAAAATATGATGAAATGTGTTCCTAAGCATCTAATAAACACAATCATCTCATTAATAGATTATTAAGTAATGAAAAGTGAGAATAAACAACATAGGACATAAAAAATCACAGTTAAAATAGAATCACCCATATGCAGAACCTAATACCTGCATTATGATGGTTTACGGTTAGTGTTGCCTCAATTATAATTAGTTGTTGATGTTGTTATTCACTTGTCACAGATTTTGGGGAGTTTTGTCGGTTGCAATAACAATTAAAACTAATTTATTACATAAAAATATCTCAAATTATTTTGAAATTTTACTATTATTCCCCCAGGTGCTTGCTTCCTACTGTGCTTCTGATACATTGGCTACTTTAAAAATCCTAAAGAAAATAATGCCTATGTACTTAGAAAGGTAAAATTATTCACCTTCATGAAACTGCAAATTGCTTTTATTTTGTATTTAAATTATTCTGTCAATATAAATGAATACAAATGTGATTTTACTTAAATGTGGAACTTTCATTTTTTATTTATTCAATTTTTATTTTATTTATTTGTTTAATAAATGAATTTATTATTTTTAAAACTATATATTTATTGTTTTTTAATAAGTTTTATTGCATTCTATCACCTCAAAAAAAAATCAAAGAAGTCTCAACAACAAAACAGGTAGATCAAGATATATCATGAAGTTACATCTAAGATAAATTTTGCTTGGGGGAGGGGGGAGAGAAGGGATGTGCAAAATCTATTTACAATTGATAGGTAACCAATGGTGTAACACACACAGAGAATGAGCGGGTTACTGTTTAAATCGGATTAGCATTAAAAAAATGTGCCCCTTTCATTCTCGGTGTGCGATGTATTACTTATCTTATTTAGTGAAAAATCAACATTGTACTTCTTTATAATTTGTTGTTTTAAATTTCTAAGTTTTTGGTGGAGGAAAATTGGAGGAATGGAACATCTGTATTTTTACTTCCTTTTACGTAGTAAAGGAAGTATTGTGATCGCGAAAAAAAAATCACTCAAATTTGAGTCTAAATTTTGATTTTGCTCACCCCCGAATGAATGTTCAGTAGTTTTTTCGACCTGTCAGCACGTGCATATGTACCTACCAACATATAAGCAGCCGAAAAATTCTTTTCAACCACCCCCGAGTTAATTACGACGAGTTTTCTAGTGACGTCTGTATGTACGTATATGCGGATGTATGTGCGGGGTGTATGTGCGGATGTATGTGCGTATGTGGCTCGCATAACTCAAAAACTATATACCGTAGAAACTTCTAGCTTGGTATGTAGGCTCTGAGTATGGTCTAGTTGTGCACCTCCCATTGTGGTTGCATTTGAATGTTCCCAAGGGGGTGTTTTACCCCTTTTTTGGGGTAAATCAGTGTTAATTTCAATGCAGACTCAAGTGATATGAATTGGCGCGACCACTTGGCGATATGTCGCCAAGCTTTTGGTCGCCAAGTGTTTGACGCCAACTTGGCGACATATCGCCAAGTTGACGACAAATTTGGCGAAGAAATTATTTTTTGAATTTGGGTTTAACTTGGCGCTATTGGCGATATTTTGCGAAAAATTCACTGAATGATATTAAAATCAGCAATATTTAGAAAATTAACCATTGTTAAATATTTTTTGCATTGTTTCGTGGCAGATTAGGGGAGTAAATATTTGAATTGTTACCTTGCTCACTCCAAGCACTTTTTTTGACACTTAAGGTAACTACTCAGAAATTTACACGTAAAAGGAAGTAGTGTGGGGTCCATACCAGATATTTTTCTGTATAAGCTATTAGAACTTATTTCTAGTTTTTTCAGTATATTGAGCAGCTATAGTTTCATGCTTCATTCTAATTGTTACGACAACTACAGGAATGTTTGCAACAAAAAACCTTATTTTTAAACTTCCGAAATAAAAACATTTTTTCCTGAAAATTTTCAGTCAAGTTTTGTGAAATAAAAATATTAGGAAAAAGTATTGATAAGCTCAAAGATAGCATGTCAAAGTAATAGGCAAATTGAGCCTAAATTTAGTACTTTGTATGATAACTATTTTAAAACAACTAGGTGACCCGTGCGGAATTCCGCAAAAAAAAAAAAAAAAAAAAAAAAAAACCTCTAAACTTAAAATTTAATACGACAATTTTTATTGGCTTCATTTGCACAACATCGCCATCTACTGCCGTCGTTCTGACAACTTTTCAAAAAGATCAAAGACACGTTCACTTTTACAACTACTACAAAAGTGATACCCTATATTAAAATCAAATACCCAAGGCTACTACTAAACTAAATACTAACGTTATCGCAAAACTACCATAGTATTTTGAAACAATAAAAGTTACAATTAAGGTTTACCGAGCTAAGCCTTGGCTTGAAATGTCGCATTTAAAATTGATTTGAACAACAATGTAACGGTTTTAACAGTTGAGCAAAAAATTTAACTTTTTCAAACTTCAATCGCTTATAAGTCGCTTAAACGTGGATTTTCGAGATTCTCGTTACGCGGCGCTAGCGGAGAAACGTTCTAAAGAACGCATTTTTTTTAATCTTTCGAATGAAATCAAAATGGAGACGATACGACAATTATTTTGCTAGATAGAGTCAATTTTGTGCCCAAAAATTGAAGTTCGAATAAAAAACGAACCGACACTTTTTAGAGGGTGGGTCTAATTTTCGTCAATAGCCCGCGGGATAAGCTTCAAAATCATAAATTTTCTTGCAATTCGATAAAGAAATGAGCGAGTTTCGACTGGGTATAGGATTCGGCTTAGAGAAATAATATATGGAGATTTAGCTTATTCTACTGCAGGAAGAATAGGGGGGGGGGAATAAGGAATAATGTTCAATATCTTACTCCCCTTATTTATCATCCTTCTTATTTTTGAATAGCTTCAAGAAAAAAACTACTAGATTTTCTTAAACTAAAGCCCTGATAAGTCATAACTTGCAAAGTACAAAAAAAAAAGTGAAACCTGTCTCATTCAACTTGCCACACTAATATTATTTTGACTTGAAATGTAATTTGACAGATAATGCTAGTAAAATAGGACCTAATCAATCTTTGCAAATATAATATTTATGTGTAGTATTTTGCTCAAAATATTGAAAATTACTGCAATAGATTTTACCAATACTTTAAATTTTTCAGATTTCCTCATCCTGTAACTTTGTATGGGTTATTAGAGATGTCTACTGCTTATCTTCCTGTGAATCAAAATTGGAACAGGTATCTTTATGAAGCTCAGTCAACATATGATGATTTACAAAAAGAGTTGAAACTTTCCCTTGTACACTTGGCTAATGATGCCGCTTCACTGCTGCATAATGATTTGTAAGTGTGAAAATGTAGTTCTTAGCGTAAATAACATTATTATTTTCTAGACATGTAGGCGAGGATGCATGTGGCTAGTATTCTCTAGGCATGTGTTGGCTTCTTCAGACTACATTAGTGTTCTACAACATCTGACACATGTCAAACAAAACTTGAACTAGAATCATTCTGCATGCAATATACCTCCAACTTGGTCATTCCATCCAGAGACTGCAGTTTGGTCCTTATTGTGGACTCAGTCTGGAATAGGAAGTAACCGTGCTGGAGGCTGATAGATATAAAAGCTAAGAGTACCAAAAAACTAGTAGCTAATTTAAAAATAGCCATATCAACGAGAAGCCGCAGCAATGGTATGGCACAACTCAGGAATTTAAGATCGAAATTGGGTATTAAGCAGTATGTCACCGCCCCTAAGACAGGAATACATGCATTGTTCAGCAAACTTGGTCCTTCCATCCAAAGACTGCAGTTTTGTCCTTATTATGGACTTGTCAGTCTGGAATAGGAAGTAAAGAATAACTATTTCAATAACTTCTACTGAAGTATTTTCTCAATCTAAAAAATGTGTATAACTTGCTGGCTAGTTTAAATTTTGCATGTGCCAGAACTGTTTTTACTGCCATGTGTTTGCTAACAAACCTTTCTTGCAATAAATTTATCAAACTACATGTACTCATCTTGGTCTGATGTACTTTATCCTGAGGCGTGGTAGCCCGATCCGTAAGGCGTCGGACTCTTGTCCGGAGGGACCTGGGTTCGATCCCAGCCGATCAAAAATCCACCGTCTTAATTAATGGTGTGTGGGGGACCTTAAAAATGTCGTGGCCACAAAGTCCTCCAAGTGAAACAATACTTCTGGGGGTGCTAGGCCTAGGGTTTGCTCGACCCTTGGTTCTGGTTCAAAAAGAACAAAGCCCTCTTCAGGGCCCTATCCCGATTAAACCACGAGTTGTGGTAGGTACGGGGGACCCTGGAGTGTGTGATGTATTTTATACTTTTATTACCGAATTAATTTTTTATCCAATGTGTAATTTACACAAATACAAATTTCTTCCTTCCAACTGCTATCTCTTTCATATTCTCTGTTCATAAAATTTTGCTTTTTTGTATTTTTCATCCCTTATATCATTGATAATTTTAATAGAAAATATGTTATGAACACTAATTATTCTAATAAATGTAGCTCAAATCATATTCAACACAATCAATTTGAATAGTTTCACATACCAATCCGTTTTTTTTTTTTTTTCAATTGATTTCAAATTTAACTGTACTTAATTAAGTATTAGTGATTTGTTCAAAAATTATTTGCAAAGGATTTAAAAACATTTTGATCCTCTCTGTGTAACATAGTGCACAAATATGCCTTTAAAAAATCATTCTAATCATAAAGTAAAGTTACAATTACAAAACAAACATAAAATGAAATAATGATTCTAAAACTTATTGTATTATCAATTTGAAGGAGGGAGGGTACTTTACTATTAATATACATATAGGGAAGTGAACATGCAACCATTCAAACTGACTGTCAGAAGAAAAGAATTAGATGCACATTGTTTCTTTACTGTAGAATCCAAAGTAGCTAAAGGGTGGAAGTTAAACTACTTAATGTTTTTTAAAATATTAAGTGTTTGTTTTATTTTAAAAATGGCTATAGCAGAGTGGACAATGAACATAGAAAATGTTAGAACATTGTTTATTATTATTATTGTTATTATTATTACTATTATGGAGGTATTTTCCTCCACGATGTGTTGTGCCTTTATTTATAAGTAAAGAATATTATATCACATGATTCATATTATTTTTGCATCTCAGCAGAGTCTTAAATCATTTTAACTCCTAATGATTTGAAGCTAGGACACATAATATTCTCCTTCTTGTTCCAAAGCAAAATATTTTTTAAATCCTTTTCAAATTACTTATGTGAAATCAATTGATCTTCGATTGCACTCAATTAAATATAGAGTCAAGTTTAAAATATAATTAATTTGTAGTACTTATTAAAATTGATTTATTAAACTGCACAGTCTTATACATGATTTGTACCATTTTCAATAGAATAATCGATCCCATAAAATTTGAATATGAATCTTTATTTAAAGGAAGTTTTGCTTTTTCATTAACTTATCCTTGAAAATATGTAAAAACATTTAATCTATGTTATTTACTTTAAATGTAATTTTACTTAGAATTGCTACATGTGAAATAAACTTTTTTAACATTTGCAGAATACTAACTCTTTAGCTGAAATAACTATTCAAAATGATTTAGATTAATTTAAGTCAAACAATTTTTTGCAAATTATTTCAAGAAAAAAATCAGTTTTGATATTTATTGTTTTCAGTGTTACTTTTTGGCCATTTTTTTTTTTTTTTTTTTTTTAGTTTTCATTATGATTTTAAAATGTGTTAGAAAATGCATGTATATTATGTTGTCTTGAACAGGTATAAAAATGATCCATGGCTTTGGGACTTGGACTGGTCTGTTCAAAGCATTAAATTCAAGAAAGAGGCATCGCAGCCAAAAAGGAAGAAAAAGAAAATTCATAAAGAGGCTGATAAAATTTCTAGAAATGAAAAGGAAGAAAACAACACAGAAAATAAATCCTCTGAAGTAATTGCAATCCTTTTTTCATTTATTTTTAAACTGAAACATCTTTCCTGAGTATTATCATAAATGTCACTTGGATTATACAGCTCCCTAAGTGCAAACGTAATTGCAGTTTTTCTTTTGATGTTAATGCTCAAAAAAGATTAAGAAGGCAAATTGTAAAAAAATGCATATTATTGTATTTTTGAATTGTTTTTTTTTATTTTTTTTTTTAACTTTGAAGAAATGTTTAAAGTAAGCATTTATGTTTTTCCAAAAAAAACATTGGGCTACATGATCACAAATTATTTCGTGGAAATTAAACTTCATCTTGAGTAATTAATAAGAGAAAGAAAAATATATTTCTGGTGGCTAGCAGGTCAATGATTAAAATTACCTTAAATTACAGTACTTGTCTAGGGCACTTATTGTGGTTCTACAAACTAAGATTTTTCAAATGCAAAACTATAATGATTATCCTTTGATTATTTATGCAAATTTTCACTCATAAATATGCCCAAAGCAGTAAAAATATACTCCTGAAAATTATAGTTTCAGATAATATAAAAGATTATAAATTAATAACCACCTCCATTTTGAAGTTAATTTTTAAAAAAACTTAAACAAAAAATAAAATAAATTAGAATTGAATTGTCTCTACAACTATTCATTTTTTAGTTTGCTTTTCAAAAAGAAGTCTTATTTTGACACGTTTTATACAAAACTGAATATTTGTTTGAACACCATCAATTTTGCTTTTATCATTTCTCATCATATCTTTGAATTTTAGGTTGATTCAAATGAATCTGAAAAGGAAAACCATCCAAATAATACTGTTGATCCTTCCTTACAAAAAATATATGATTCTGCAGCATCCTTAAGAAAAGTTAGACCTTTCTTACCTGGCTACCCTGCGCAAGTATCAAACTTTGCCTTTTCATTTAAAAATATTTACTATTTTTCAGGTCCATCATTTACGAGGGTCCTGGCTTTAAAGACATTTATTTTCAAAGCCAGGGGATTGAAAAAATAATATTTTTATATGTTAGTAGATGTGGTATTTGATGTTTTCCTACAAAATTTGCATCAAGTACTCACCCTTTAAGCCCCCAACCCCCCTACAAATATTGAAATGCTATTATGTTTATGTGTGTATTTTTTTTACATAGAATGGAAATTATCTATTACATTTCGATTAATAAAAGCAATTATTGTAACATGTTCTGCATTATTACATTCCAAAAATATATAAAAGCAGGTGTTGCATTTCAGTACAATTTTAAATCACATTTTAACTCTTAATGATTTGAAGCTGGGAGACAGAATATTCTCTTCCTGTTCCAAAGTATATTTTTCAATCCTGCATACATTACGTAGGTGAAAACAAATGATACTTGATTGCACACAATTGCATGGAGAATCATTCAAACTATGAAGTTTTTTAATCTTTTAAAACCAGATTTCATGTAAACTTATACTAAAGGAAATTTTACACTTTTTGTAGCCTTTTACACAGATTGCCTCTATTCGGTTTTTCTCTTCAAAAATATGATATCTTGTAAAAATGTACTTCAAATACATTTGAACCGCAACTATCCTATGTAACTGGGACCAAGCTGTCATCATTCAATCAATAATTCCAGAAGATTAACACTAGTTATAGGTTTCAAAATTACAATTGCTTTGCAATATGAAATCACTTTTCAAATTTTGTATCATCAATAGTGTTGTTTTTCTGATCCCAAGCTGGCATGATGAGGATCAAACCAACTCTGTAAGTTCAAAAACTTCTAGAAAGTCCTAAAACACAAGAGGTTTGAGAAGAACCTCGTCCAATTTAAAATCAATGCATTTTAAAATAGTTTCGGGTGAAGCCTCAATAGTCTTGCACTTGGTCATGACTAATAAGCTTTCTCTCCCTGCTCAAAGGAGAAAAACCTCCAGTGTCCACTGAAAAAGCACAAGAGTCAAGTCTGCTGGCTTCTGTTACCCTTGAAATAAGTAACAGCAACAGGGCTCTTTCTAGAATTCCAATGGGGATCCAGGGAGACTTTCCACAAGTCCCTATTCCATTTCTTTTCCTCTGAGAAAGCCTCACAAAAGATGGATCAAATATCAGGTTAAGAAGTAGCAAGAGTAGCTGCTTTCACCAGAATATCCGCCATCTTGTCAATTAACTAATTAGGCTTTAAAATAATGCGAACTCATTTTGTAGAAAATGCTTTTCGTAATATACATGGGTACAAAATAAAGTTTGTCTTCGCAAACTTTAGCTGTCGATCAGTTACACTAATTTGCAATGCTTGAATTTCTTAAACTGCTCTTAACCATGTTTTTTTCTGCTTTATATCTGGAAATGACTTTAATTTTTTCACATCAATCAAGGATTGTTAGGAAAATAATATTTTATCAATCATTTTTGTCAATTATTCTTTGAATATTATTTCAAAACTGTAACATTTGAACCACTGCTTAGTTGGAAATATTTACGACATGACAGAAATATTTTCTTGAACTTAAAATTTAATCTTTTACGGTTTCTATATGTGTTTAAATGTTGTAAATTAAAACTTACTGCAACATTCCTTGATCAGTTAAAATAAGTGAAAAGTATAGCTCCTATGAACCAGCAAGAGGTATTTAAAATGGGGAAAGAAAAGAAAAATTGCCTTTACTCAATAAAAGTAATTTAAATATTTCCTATACCTCAAACTTTGCAGTTAATATACTTATTGAAAATTTTTACTACATTCATTGTTTACTTTGTATTGTGTGTTTAATAGTTTTTTAATTGTTTCTCTTAATAACTTAGTTGGTACAGAGAGCTGTGTGACAGAAATGAAACTGATCCTGATTGGGAACCTGGTCCACACCTTATAAGCACACAGGTATAATCTTTTGACTTTTTTTTAAATTTGCTTTTGATTTTATTTCACATTGATTCAGTAATTATCTGTTAAACTTAACTAAAGTGCAAAAGGTAAGGTAGTTGAATGTTTATTTACTGAAGTTATCTTTCATCTAGATGCGATGTGTTCCAAAACTGATGAGAATGATTTGGGATGGATGTCCACTTCATTATGATTCAAAACACGGATGGGGGTATTTAGTTCTGTCTTCTGAAGTGTTGAGTGATTTTCCTGGAGCTTTTCCTTTAAAGTAAATATTAAACATTTATTTCGGTGAAATATGTATTTTTATCTCTATTTGTTTAAATTATGGTATATAAATGATAAATACTACACTATGTCATGCTGTGTTACTTGTCTAAGAAAAAACTTCAAAAAAAAAAATGTTTACATCCAATTAAAATTTCTACGATTTTTAAGAGCAACATGCTTTTTTGTTCCATGATTTTTCATTAATTATTGAAAACTGAACATTAATTAATGGGAAACTTATGGCTTAATTTTCTCGCCTAGAACTCTAGTATATGTTCATCTATTGTATCAACTCTTAATGTCTAACTTAAGAGTGGTAGATGTTGCATATTATTTTCATAGAAATTCCTGCATTTGTTTGTTTTGGAGCCATATTTGTAATTGTAAACGTGTGTAAAAATTGAGGGAGAGACGTACATAATTTCTAGAAATTGAGAAACATTTTACAACATTAAGTCTGAAAATTGGATCTATTTTTCTTTTCAATCACAATTTAAAGAAAAATTTTAAATTGCTTATTGCAGATCACAAATTTCTGTGAAGTTAACTTTATTTCGCTCTTTAAACTCTTTACGTTATTTATGCTGCTTTTTGGCTTATTTAATTGTAAAAATAATCGAACTTGTTGTTGTTTTGGACAATTATGTATAGCATTAGAGTATTTTAAGTACTGATGTCTCTTTCTTTACCAGTACCCCGTGAATGATATGTGATTAACAGATATCCTATTTTTATGTCATGTGCAAATGCACTGAAAAATATGATGAGTAAATACATTTTAAAATACACAGCATTTTATTTGTATGTGTGTGAAAAGATTCAATGTACAAGCTTAGGAAATGATAAAATGGGAAGATACATTTTCCTCTCTTTGGTTTTTAAAAAAATTTACTCAAAACTGTTGAATTCCTTTTTTAAAAGTAAAAATAGCAACATTTTATAATTTTCCTTGTTATACTTCTTTAGTAATTTCCATAAAATCCTTGGAAGTAGCAAAGTGTCAAAGCCTGGGGAACAGAGTATAGATTTTTTATGGTCTAAAATTAAAGAGCCACAAGAAAATAGACAAATGGGAAGTAAAATATGGCAGCTGATTCTTGAAAATAAAAAAGTAAGCCAAATATCAAATTTTTGTAATGAAACTTGAAGCAAATTGTGCATATTTTAATTATTTTGTTGTATACCTGAATTTAAGATGTTAATGAACTGAACCTACGTAGTAAGAACAAAAAAACGGAAACAGAATTTGCATATTGTTATTCTTTCTTTTCTAATTGATTTTAGGTTCATGTTTTATCGTACTTCAAAGTGAATACTTGTTTACCATTCAGTTTTTGGATGTTATGCCATTTGTTTAGATACTGTGATACTTAAGCAACTGTTAATTACTTACTTGTAAATATTTTAAATATTCTGTATTTTCTCATGAACTCAGTCATAATGTCCAAAATACTTGAAGTTCGATGAACTCGTAATCCTTTTATAACGAATAATCAACTTTATTAATTTTAGAAAATTTAAACTAGAATTTTTTTTCCACTTTTATTTTAATTCTTCATGCTTCATGTTTTAATTCGCATTCTTAATGGAAACAATAATCAATTTAAGTTAAGTAAGCATGATAGTTTTTTTTTTTTTGCATATAAGAATCCAGCCTTTTTCTATTTGCTTATTAAAAGTTTTTGTACCATGTAAAATAACCTGAAAAGCTTGAGAAATTTAGTTTTTATTTGAGAATTTAAATCTGAATGCCAGATCTCAACATAAGAAGTATCAAGATAAATTAAAGTTTGTCAAAAGAATAATAAAAAGAAGAAAAACCATGCAACCTCAAGGTAAAAGTTAAAAGTGGCAAAACAGAACAAGGCTGAGAAGCAGATAGGAAATTTTCTTTTATCAATTATATTTCTTTCTTATACTCAAACAATGATTATGCAGCAACTTAATATTGAAATTGGGTAAACAAATCAGCTAGATTTAATTAATGCTTTGTAATGTTGCATCTATTATAGTTAACTTGCAATACTTTATTGATAAAATGTGTTAAAATACTACTGGATTTTTCTAAAGACTACAAACATATCGTTTGAATGAGATTTCAAAAACTTCTTTTATGTTAGGGTAACTTTTTTTCTCTCACACAAAATCGGAAAACATTATAATTTAAAAACCAATCCTACTATTTTACCAAAAATAAAACCCAACTGTATATAATTTATTTAAATTCAACTTACATTCTGGTGTTTTTTAGAAGATTAGTTTTTAGTTTTTTCCCCAGATTTCAGATTCATTTTCAAAAATCATGAATTAGTTAACCGCTTACCTGATTATCCCGAGTAATCTCGGGCTCGTATGAGTTGCAAGTAATTATTATCCCGAGAAAACTCGGGTAAAACTAATTGATTTTACGCCTATAAATAATTAAAAATTCAAATTGAAACCTACATATTTTATTTGTATTGCTTCATTTTCTTTTATTTCAAACTTAAATTTTTTTTTTAAATGTGGTTTTTTTTTTTTGCAATTTTTTCCAAAAAAAATTCGTAACGGAAGTGGTTAAATTCTAGTGAAATCTACGCTATGGACATAACTTTTGGTCGATGATAAGTAAGGGATGTATGTCAATAGTTTTCCTTATCATCCCTTAAATTAATTTAGAATTTAAAGTTAAATTTATTTTTTTATCAAAAATTAACTTTTCACATAAACATAAAGAATTTGGCAAATGTCATAAGACCTATTATGACCTTCATTGAGATTTTTTTTCTCTCATTATTCTTATGAGTTTGAATTTGACTCTTATAAGTTTGAATATTATCATTATTAAGTAGTTATTTGCAATGGATCCTTGACATGATTTAAATATTTTATTTCTATCTTGCTTTCTTAATAAATATCAATTTTTCCCCTTTTGTATGGAGATATTTTCTCCTAATGTCCTTTAAAGCAACATTATTTTAATCTGTAAAACTTCTCAATCTGAACTAATCTTCTTTAATCCATTTCAGAAAACTCTGAAGAGTTCTGAGCCTCATAATGAAATAGGACCTCATGATGTTGGAATAAATGGTTGTGCTTTTTATCGCCTTCCTCACAAAGTATGTATGCTGGGCGTATCTCAGATTGTAGGGGGGGGGGAGGAAATTTCTCTCACAAATATGTTAAATATTTCAATTTATTCTGTTCTTACCAGTCCCCTACGTAGGAGGCTAGAGGGTACAGATCAATGGGGCCTGACCGGAAAAGGATCTAAAGGCGAGTTTAAAACTTATTGTAAATCTCTACATACAGGGCCGGCCTTAGCAAATGCGGGGCCCGATTGGAGAACTCTGGCGGGGCCTCTTTTAAAACTCTTTTTAAAATAAAAACTTTTTGTTTCGCTATTTTTTACAAGAAAAAAAATAATAATAAATCAATAGCTTGCTAAAACAAGCCATTGCAGACTAACCTTTCTTTCTATTTTATGCACCTTCCCTGACCCTTTCGTTGATGATGAAAAGACTACTTATATAACCGTTTCATATATCCGAAAAAGCATGTTGCATTTTTGATTATATTCCCAAGAACTAAGTTGTACTAGTGGCAGGTAAATAGTGGGGTATACACCCTTGTGCAAATTAATTGAAACAAACTCGAAAAATTGAGAAAACTAAGAAAAGAACTATTTTGTTTAAATTTATATAAAACCAAAAGTTTTTATAACATAATACGATGTCTACAGCTCTTTGTAAACATTTGCACACGATTCACCATGAATCTATCAATTTTTTACACTCATTTGTAGTATGTGTGTCTATGAATTAGCGCAGTGATTAGCTTCTCCATAGTTGAACAGTCCTCTTGCAATAGTCAATTTTTGCATATAGCCCTAAGATTCTCGATTGGATTCATATCAGGAGAGCTCAGGCTATTTAGATGTCTCAATTTGGTTCTCAGACATGAATTTTTTTGGTCATTTGGACGCATGGCAAGGGGAATGGCTGGAAAAATACCGTTTCATGTGGGTATCGTTCCTTCAACACTAGTAAAGCATTTTATTACCAGAATAGAAATAGATTTCTCAGAATACATCATACCATTAACATTCTTCAAGGAACCAACCCCATTGTAACCGAGACAACCCCCAAACATCTTTTAAGGGTGATTTACAAATGTTTTCATTTGGCAAACCTGAATTCTTTCATCTGAAGATCTCCGTACGTCTTGAGTTCGTTGACCTTGGATAATGAAATGAATTTTAACACTAAATAGTCGTTTCCTCCAATTTTTAGCTGCTCAATTCTCATATTTTAACACTCACAAATAGCGATTTTTCTTCATTGGTGGAGTCAGAAGCTGTTTCTTCATAAACCGATAGACTGGCCGACCGGTACAATAATGTGCTTTTGAACAATAGATAAGCTTCTGATTAGTAGAAATTGAACTATTTCATCCATATTTTACTAATTTTAGTATAATCGGTGAAGAATAAAGGGACAATTTTAAAGTCATGAAAAAAATAATTTGTTTCAATTAATTTGCACAAGGGTGTATATGTTTAAATTTTGGAGAGGACTAATGGGACCAAGCTTAGAATAATAATTTAGAGGATGGCAGGGTGGAGCGCTCTTCTAGGCATTTTTCCTCGTTGAATTTTTAAAATGCAATTCTAAACAATCTTCGGTAATGTCAGAGGAATGGACGAGAAATTCAGGCTCAAATTCTGACTCTCCTTTCTAAATATATATTTTAAAATGATAATTGAACACATTTTAGGAATCGGCCCAAACGAGAGAATATTTTCAAGGGGGAGGGTGGCACTTTGAAAAAAAACTCCAACTCCCCCACCTCTTTGAGGGCTCTTTCCCGAAAATTTTAGAAATTATAGTCCTGAAAACGCAGTTTTAGACGGACCTTGACATTAGATGTTGGTTTCTTACTAGAAATGCTTTGAAATTGTTGCCTCAAAAACTAATTTTAAGTTACTTTTTCCAAGTTATGGAAGAAGGAACGGGTACCCCTTCTTTCTCCCATAACTTGGCCAAAAGTTAGTCCCACGTTCAGAATTTTTCCTTGAAAATATTTCAAGATTATCTCTGGTGGCATTAAACAGAAAGTTGGGGATTGGGTGCTATCTAGCAGAAAATTAAAAAAAATTAAAGGCACAAAATGACAATTTTAGGATTTCCCTGGTTTTGTCAAGTGGGTTTGTCTTCTGCCCCTTAGCAAACCTAGGCTTGAGCCCCTTAGCTTCCCCGTAGGCGCGCCACTGATGATGAAAAGACTACTTATATAACCGTTTCACTGCGTGAGTGTAAGATTGTATTTAGTAGCTCCTACATCATAAATTGAACTAATCGTAGCAGAATACTTTCAAACGGATTAAACACCAGGTAAATATTGCCAATTAGCTTCTTATTTTGATATAGGTTTTTTTTTTTTTTTTTAACATTTACCTAAAGGAAAAAATGATTTGTCGACGCGGGGCCCCTTGCTCCTACACCATGAATTGAACTAAACGTAGCACCATACTTTCAAACAGATTAAACATCAGTTAAATATTGCCAAATAGCTTTTTATTTTGATATAGTTTTTGTTAAACATTTACCTAAAGGCAGAAATAATTTGTCGGCGCGGGGCCCCTTGCTTCTACAGCATACATTGAACTAAACGTAGCACCATACTTTCAAACAGATTAAACAACAGGTAAATATTGCCAATTAGCTTTTTATTTTGATATAGTTCTTTTTAAACATATACCTAAAGGCAAACATAATTTGTCGGCGCGGGGCCCCTTGCTCCTTACACCATAAATTGAACTAAACGTAGCACCATACTTTCAAACGGATTAAACAACAGGTAAATATTGCCAATTAGCTTCTTATTTTGATATAGTTTCTTGTTAACATTTACCTAAAGGCAAAAATAATTTGTCGGCGCGGGGCCCGATTGGGCAAAATCGGTCCAATCGGCCTAAGACCGGCCCTGTCTACATAATATAAAAAGAAGACTCAAAAAGTGTTTGTGCATTTTCTCAAAGCTCGAGAACTACCTGGCCAATTTTGCCAGAAAGGTTTAGGCACCAGTTCGAAAAAAAATCGATTGGTAGTTCTTTCTTTATTCCAATTCAAGGCAATTTTCACACAAATCACTGATTATTGGGGTTAAAATATACTTGCCCGTAGTAATATTATATGTTGTTGAAAACAGCATTTTTTTTTGCTTGATTCAATTTGTTCTAATTATCTGTCTTAAATACAGTGTGAGTTATTTGCGCTTAATATACAGTCTAGAGCAATGGATACTCAAGGGAACGTGATTCAATTGCTTGAACATATCAAAATGAAAAATGTTGATTGGCTAAATTTGTGCACTAAAAAAAGGACTAGAGTTCATTATTTTACCTTATGCAATTCTCGAGCTGATCTGAAAAATAGGAAAAATTACAATTTCTGTAATGCTGCAGGTACTTGGAACAGCTTACAAAAGGAAGGTGTTACAATCTAGAAGAGAGCTACTGATTATCATTATGCACTAATTGACTGACTAAATCCAGCCTAGCTATGCTCAAAGTCTGTTGCTAGTCATGACTTTTGTATTCGTACTTGTATTTATACAATGATAGAAATCTATTGTTTGAATAAGTTATTTATCAATTTTCAATATTTACTAAAACGTGCAATTAAATGAAAAAAAATCATATAAATTTGCCTTCTTTTTTCATAAGTGCGTATTAGGTGAACATTAAATGCTTTGCACTTCATTAAAATGATAAATGATTTTAAAAAATGTAACTTACTCAAAAAAGGCACAGTTGTCTGTTTCACTAAATTTTCAAGGAGTACATTCGCTTTTATAATATATATATAGTTGACTTCCATATTGTCCACCCTATCCTTCTTTCAGTCTCCTCAGTTTATCAGTAGTAAAGAATATGAAGGGTTTTTTTTAATCATTATTATTTTGTTTTTTACATTTAGTTATGGATTTTACAGTGACATTTTTCTTTTTTAGGATGGTCCTCATAAAAGAGTGGGAAATCCATTATCTAAAGACTTCCTTCCAAAAGTTGAAGATGGTACACTGAAAACCTGGGGAGAGACTCAAGCTGACAGAGCTCTCTTACTTAGTAAAATGTTATCTTATTGGAAAAATTCCCATGCTAGAATTGTGTAGGTCGTATTTGATATTTTCAGTAACATTTCAGAATTTCAGATACCTTTTAAGAGGAAATCTATTGCTGTTTTGTTTATTTGTCTGTGTAGAAATTTAATTTCTGCAAGTGAAACAATTTTATCCCTGGCATTCTGCAGTCATTACGACACTTTAAACTAATCCACATAGTTCATGAAAATGCAATCAAACCTCTATTTGACCGAGACAAAAATCCAGAAAACAGGCTCATTGAATGAGAAATGGACTAAAATGAGGGTTACATTGAAAATTCTTTTTGCTCTATTTTTGTAGTTAATAACCTAAATGTCATGTAAAATCATTTTTTTTTCTTTTTCTTTTTTTTTTTTTGCCTACTATGAACTATATTCCTGTAATTTATCATCAACCATTTAGTCTGTCACTACTTTAAAACATTAAGTTTCCACATTCAGTTTTAAATTTCGTATCTAGGGTACTGTATTTATAATGCAGATGCAATGTAATTGATGTAAATATTTACTGGGTTTTGAGATACATTAAGATAGATCAGGGTACATTTACGCAGTGCCCCTTTTTTAAAAATGTGTTATAATTGGTATGTCACCAGTCATGACAGATGGATGCTGGTCCCTAGCAAGTACTCTCAAAAGTTTTTTAGCTTCCGTCCAACTTTGGTACAGCATCTGGGGAGAATTACCTATTTTCTGCCAACTTGAGTTTGTGTTGATCTTATTGAAGCTTATTGTGAACTAAGAATACTTAGATAAAAATAAACAAATGCAAGTATCTCAGCAGAACTTTATCCTTGTTTGAGAACAGTATTCGTATGAACAAAAATGTTATTAAATTTCATTGCACTTCTCTTCTCTACTAATAATAAAGCTGAAAGTTTGTCTGTCTTTCTTTCTGTCTGTTACGCGCATAGCGCCAAAACCGTTCGGTCGATTTTCATGCCACTTGGCACAAAATTAGTTTGTAGCATGTAGTTTTGCACCTCCAATATACTAATGACTTAATTAAAAGATTTGGCGGATTTTTTTTTTTTTTTTTCATTTTCATAGATTTTGCATTTTGGCAACATTGATTTTGGCAATGTTTGGAAACAGTATTACTTTGTAATATTTTTTTTAGAGGAGGCGTAGTATTTTTTTGTTTCAATTCTCTGGCAACCCTGTCTTTTCCGGGTGAAAATGCTTTGGGACATTACTTGGCGCGTTTTTGCGTGTCTCGCGGAAGTGAAAGCTCCGAGAGAAACTACGCAAAATAGCCAGGGTTACCACGCTTGGCGCGCCTATCGCCCATTTAGCGAGAAAAGGGTACCTAAAGCACAGATTAACCAAATATCGTATGAATTGCGTTATTGCATCGTTCGTTTTGTTTTTAAAGCTAGGAAATAAAACTTTCTTCTTCTTTTAAACTTTGGTAAGATTTCTGTTGGTTTCTGTGAGCAACAAAATTGTTCTTATTTTCTCTTTTGGCTTATTTTTGTACATCTTCCCTTGGGGTTGCATTCGAATGTTCCAAGGGGGTGTTTTATCCCATTTATCGGGTAAATCAGTGTTTTCAATGCAAGGTGATATGAATTGGTTAACAAAAGTGATATGAATTGGCGCGACCACTTGGCGATATATCGCCAAGCTTTTGATCGCCAAATATTTGACGCCAAATTGGCGACATATCACCAAGTTGGCGAAAAAAATTGCTTTCTTTTTATATTTGGACTCAATTTGGCGCTTTTGGCGATATTTTGCGAAAAATCCACTGAATGATGTTAAAATCGGCGATATTTAGGAGATTAATCATTGTAAAACATTTTTTTTTTTTTGCATTGTTTCGCGGCAAACTAGAGATATAAATGTTTGAACTGTTATCTTGCTCACTCCAAGCACTGTTTTAGCCCTTAAGGCATCTACTAAGAAATTTACACATAAAATTAAGTAGCGTGGGGTCCATACCAGATTTTTATATCATACTTTGAAGGAATTATAGTTGAATTACAACTAAAATAGAGCATTTCTTCTGCTATATCAATTATTTTACAAATGAAATTTTAATTTTATACCACGGGCAAAGCCGTGCGGGTACCGCTAGTTAAAAATAAAACTGAACAAGGCAACGGGGCACATTTACGCAACAACAAAGGGGCATGTTTACGCAAGTTCTTACTGAGTAAACGTGCCTTGAAGCTTTTTTGCACTGTACTGTGTCAAACCTTTTTGGTTTTTCAAGCTGTTTAGTTTTGCAAACCATCATTTAAGGATTAATTGGGTGTGAGATTCCTTTGTAGTAGCTTACAATCATAGTTATGTCTTCATGTCTATTCGGCTTTAGTTTTATAGACTACTAGCGATACCTGCACAACTTGCCCGTGGTGTAAAATTAAAAGTTCATTTGTAAAAAAATTATATAGCAGAAAAAATACTCTATTTTAGTTATAGTTCAAATATAATTCCTTCAAAGTATGATATAAAAATTTGGTATGGATCCCACACTACTTCCTTTTACGTGAAAATTTCGTAGTAGATGCCTGAAGTGTGAAAATAGTGCTTGGAGTAAGCAAGATAACAATACAAACATTTACATCCTTAGTTTTCCACAAAAAATGCAAAAAAATGTTTTACAATGATTAATCTCCTAAATATCACTGATTTTAACATCATTCAGTGGATTTTTCGCAAAATATCGCCAATAGTGCCAAATTGAACCCAAGTAAAAAAAAAAAAATTCACCAACTTGGTGATATGTCGCCGAATTGGTGTCAAACACTTGGCGATATATCGCCAAGTAGTCCCACCCATTCATATCACTTTTGTCTGCACTGAAATTAACAGATTTATCCCATAAAAGGGGTAAAACACCCCCTTAGGGACATTCGAATGCAACCCCAAGGGGAGGTGCAC